>QXVZ01026494.1:0-14918 GCA_008931825.1 Phallusia fumigata
TTGTTTTCCTGCTGATGTCACCTGACAAGTGAACATGCTCAACTTTAGGTCAGTTTAAAATGCCAGCAAATAGAAATGCTGTTAAATGTTCAAAATAGTAATTATGCGTCCCCTTTCACAAATTTTTACACATGATATATGGGTATCTTTTTTCTTATAAGAGCAGATTTTTGACACAAAGTCAAAAAAATTTTTCCTAAAGGGGACCCGTATTATTTTAACCAGTTGTTTGTTTTTTTTCTCGCTGCTTCTTCTGGCGCTTGGCATGGAGTGTTAGATGGATTTGGATGAAATTTTGACATGTTAGATATGGTCATGGGGTTGAGTCATCAGTTTTTTAAAGCTTTTCAAACATTCGAATGCACCAAACATTCGGATGCACCAAACATTGTTTCTCCGGTTGGCAGGGGGTGGCGGCCACTCCACTGAAAAAAGGTGGCAGCAATTATAAAAAGTCTATGCTGCCACCTCAGAAATTTTCTGGACTTCTAGCTTTCAAAACATATGATGATAATACTAGTGATAACAGATAGTATAATGCTGCTATATACCAACAGGTGTACATTGTGTAATTTGATCATGTGTCAGACAGCTTGGATATGATCATTTTGCCACCCCATACAAAAAAATTTGGAACAATGCCTATGATAAAAAAACGATGCCTATGATCACATATGATAGTTTAGTGTCTGTTACGTACATAATTTGTTGATAGCACAGATGTACCTTAATATGTCAAGTAATAAACCGACCATTTATCTGTCTTTGGTAAAGAAGGGAAGTTAAAATTCATGGTGATTAGTATTTATGTTTGGTGATTAAGGGACTGTTCACTTGATGCCACAGCCTCCGCAGTTAACCAACTAGCCTCCAAAATTGTGTGAATTTGTCAGAAACAAATGAAAGTTTTACATAGTGTATCTGGCGATATGGTAAAAGTCACATTTCCAGTTTTAAACCTAAAATGTTGGTTACATTATATTTTTAGGTTATTGGTTTGAATCTTACAATGCTTCTGTCACTGAAACTGAATGTGGTACGGATGCGTTGTGGAAACCAGATCCAAAAACCCAATTGCACTGTGTTCGTATGTAAACTGTTGACTTTTGTGCAGCATTTGTTATTGTTGCTAAGGATATGAGCTAAAATACGTTAGTAGTCCAGTACTACATACAAAGCATCTCTGTTTTTTAACACAAAAGTTTCCATTAAGCCTAATTGACGATACAAGAATCATCTAAATTTTTGTTCTGTGTTTGGAAGTTTTTGTTCATTCCTCCTGAAAGGTCAAAAACTGGAAAATTTTGGATTTTTGAAATAAAATTTTTAGCTACTGTTCTGTTGTTACATCATACATGTCATATTTGTATGCTTACCTTTTTCGTAAGTATCCTGTCATATTTGTTTCAAATTAAAATTGAAACTACCTGAAATGTTTAAATTTCCTCACTGAAAAGCAGAGCAAATCATTTTAGCATGGACATTTTTATGACATCGACAAATTCACATTCACTTCTTGATTTATATACTGTCCATTTTATACGTGATAAAAAAAGCCTCAAAAAGAAAAAAAGCAGCTTTAGTGTATGCATAAGGACGAAATTAAAAAAGTTTGTATTGTAATTCCAAATTACCTCAATGGGCTAGTCAGAGTCAACCAAAGGGCTGTTTATGGACGGGCCTCATACATGTTTAAGGCTACTGTAGAGGAACTCTTACTTAGTTGAACATCGCTGATGTAAAAGTGATGACTACCAAATATTTCTATACTCTCAGGTGTCACGTGTCGAGACCCTGGCGAGATACCTCACTCCACATACTTTCTTGCCACAGGAGAAGTGGCCTACGACTCTGTCGTGGAGTAAGTTGCAAAACAATATCACTTAGCACTCATTGACATTCCTAAGCAGTAAATATCTGTTTCTCTTGAAATGTAGATGGTTTTACATCCTTACAATGCAAATTTTTGAAACCTTTGTATGTTTTAAAATTTATTTGCTTGTACTCAAGAACTCATAAAGTAGGTAATAGAAATGCCCCGTCCAGCTCCCTTCTTTTTTTGACTCAATTTTTCAGCCTGAAAAGCTGACAAACAAAAATATTTAGATGCTGAAAGCTTTAAGGGAAGGAAGGCATGATAAATATTTCACAGATATGAATTTTATTTGGTTCATTTTTAGCCATGAGGTCCAAATAATTTAAATGGTGAACCAAAATCTGCAAAATGAGATGCAACACTAAAACAATTAAATACAGATGCATACAAAAAATTTTACGTAGCACCGACTTCTGTTAAGGGTTATGGAAACCACAATTCCTCTTTAAACACAACTAAAAACCTGAAAAATATTCAATTTTCTGTGTAAAAAATTTTGTTTTTTACATTTACCTTGACAGTTTCTGGTGAAACCCTTTCCTATTGAATTTTAAATTTTCAATTTACAGATACAAGTGTGATGAAGGGTATCATTTTGAGCCGAAGGTACGTTCAAAATTGTTCCGATGCAATCTCGGCGGGAGCTTTAGTCCAAACCCCAAAAGGTTTTCCTGTAAGAGTAAGTAAAGCATACAACATTTCCACAACAAAAATGTCGCTACAATGTCACAGTAAACAGAATGTGGTATAGAAACGAGTTGCGTAGTTGCTTAATTATATTACAACAAAATGTTATATTTGATTGAGCGACTGCATAAAGTATTTATTGCACTGGAATAAAATACATTGTGGCATTTCAAGCCAGGTAAAAAATATCTGTTCATGAATGTATAAGGTTGATTGCCCTTAATAAAGATTGTTGAACTATACAAATGTATGCTCTCTTTGAGGGTATGAGAAGAATGAAAGTCAATATGTGTCATAAAGTTATCACAAATAGTCTTGAAGATTGCCTTAATCAAGATAGAACCCAAGTAATGGATATAAATTTAGGAATAAATGCTGCTAACAGTAACAGGCAGATTGCAATTCATGCACCCACCTCTTTTAAAGATCTAAAAGTCTAGTTTTAGCCAGTTTCTGTGTTCGCTTATCACTTGGATGTAACGCACTGTCACCGTGTACCACCAAGTTCCAGAAAAAGTAATTTTGTCCTGATGACTTTTTTGTTTTCTGAATCAAACGCAGTTAAATTTATTAGAATTGCTTCAGACCAGTATCAAGTGGTATGCCTACTACCCTCTGAACAAACTGGTTTATATATGATTTCAACTTTATGTTTAGTATCACAACACCACAAGTGTGCTTGCCCTAAGTTCAATCTCCAATACATAAATTTCTTTCGTATGAATGTTGCATGTTTGTTTTAAATTTCAGGAACAATTTGCAGTCCACCTGGCCACGTTTCAAGCGCCACTTTGATTCGCACCCAAACTGGTGACTTTGTATCGGGTAAAATATATTGTTTGTCCTTTCTCATTATAAAGAGTTTTTTGCCAAAAAAACATTTATGGAATGTAAACATGCCGTTTTGTTATATTTTAGTGACAGCATAGCAATACAAGAAAAAAATTGTAAGAAAGCTTGTATATCTTGAATACATTTTAATGCAAACATTTCAACAATTACTGTTATCATCATTATGTGTTAGGGAGTTGGCAACCCCTGGCAAAGATGCTGCAGTTAACACACAAAGTGATTTATGAGTTCATATTTTATTACATTTTTGAACCAAATTAAGCGATCCTTTTACATTTTTAATGTTAAGTGCAGTTAACTGCAGCAACAAGCTATAGAGACACAAGCTCGTTTTACAGATTTAACTCAGAAACATAAAGCAATGACCTCCTTAACATGACATGCGAAGCCATTAGGATTTTAACACAATTCGTAAACTGACCATGCTGTCAAGTTGTGCTTGGAAATTCCTATTAATAAAAGTGCTTTGTTTTGACCTGTATTTATATTCTACAGGAGCGAATGTCACTTACGAATGTATTAATAATTACTGGATTAACCCCACTACCTACTCTGTGGCGATAATGTGCACACATGATGCAGTGTGGATACCACCAGCAAGATCAATTCGATGCAGAGGTAAAAACTGTTATCAACAATAGTATGGGGTATTTACTTAGCTACTAAACCAGTGGNACGTTCAAAATTGTTCCGATGCAATCTCGGCGGGAGCTTTAGTCCTAACCCCAAAAGGTTTTCCTGTAAGAGTAAGTAAAGCATACAACATTTCCACAACAAAAAATGTGGTTACAATGTCGCAATAAACAGAATGTGGTATAGAAACGAGTTGCGTAGTTGCTTAATTATATTACAACAAAATGTTATATTTGATTGAGCGACTGCATAAAGTACTTATTGCACTGGAATGAAATACATTGTGGCATTTCAAGTCAGGTAAAAAAAAAGAAAAAAAGTATCGAATGTATAAGGTTGATTGCCCTTAATAAAGATTGTTGAACTGTACAAATGTATGCTCTCTTTGAGGGTATGAGAAGAATGAAAGTCAATATGTGTCATAAAGTTATCACAAATAGTCCTGAAGATTGCCAAGATAGAACCCAAGTAATGGATATAAATTTAGGAATAAATGCTGCTAACAGTAACAGTCAGATTGTAATCCATGCACCCACCTCTTTTAAAGATCTAAAAGTAGATTTTAGTCAGTGGTTCACATTCTTTCTGTGTTCGCTTATCACTTGGTAACGCACTGTAGCCGTGTACCACCAAGTTCCAGAAAAAGTAATTTTGTCCTGATGACTTTTTGTTTTCTGAATCGAACGCAGTTAAATTTATTAAACGCAGTTAAATTTATTAGAATTGCTCCAGACCAGTATCACAAGTTGTACTACCCTCTGAACAGACTGGTTTATATGATTGTAACTTTGTGTTTAATATCATGACACCACAAGTGTGCTTGTCCTAAGTTTCATAACTGGCAAATAGAACACCTGCAGTTTCGGCCAATCTCCAATGCATAAATTTCTTGCGTATGATTGCTGCATGTTTGTTTTAAATTTCAGGAACAATTTGCAGTCCACCTGGCCACGTTTCAAGCGCCACTTTGATCCGCACCCAAACTGGTGACTTTGTATCGGGTAAAATATATTGTTTGTCCTTTCTCATTATAAAAAGTGTTTTGCCAAAAAAACATTTATGCAATGTAAACATGCCGTTTTGGTATATTTTAGTGACAGCATAGCAGTACAAGAAAAAAGTTGTAAGAAAGCTTGTATATTTTGAATACATTTTAATGCAAACATTTCAACAATTACTGTTATCATCATTATGTGTTAGGGAGTTGGCAACCCCTGGCAAAGATGCTGCAGTTAACACACAAAGTGATTTATGAGTTCATATTTTATTACATTTTTGAGGCAAATTAAGCGATCCTTTTTTCAATTTTTAATGTTAAGTGCAGTTAACTGCAGCAACAAGCTATAGAGACACAAGCTCGTTTTACAGATTTAACTCAGAAACATAAAGCAATGACCTCCTTAACATGACATGCGAAGCCATTAGGATTTTAACACAATTCGTAAACTGACCATGCTGTCAAGTTGTGCTTGGAAATTCCTATTAATAAAAGTGCTTTGTTTTGACCTGTATTTATATTCTACAGGAACGAATGTCACTTACGAATGTATTAATAATTATTGGATTAACCCCACTACCTACTCTGTGGCGATAATGTGCACACATGATGCGGTGTGGATACCACCAGCAAGATCAATTCGATGCAGAGGTAAAAACTGTTATCAACAATAGTATGGGGCATTTACATAGCTACTAAACCAGTGGGGTGCCGCAGCTAAAGTTTCAAGGCTTTGATAGGAATGGAAACCACTTGCTTTTAAGCGCATGGCAGTCACACTAATCCACTGTTTCTCCATCAGTAGAACATAGAGCAGTTTGCAAAAAGGCCACTAGGTGAAAATGTTAAAATCCCAAATATTATCCCCAAGCGTTAGGAAACCATTTGATTGCGTTTAACAGCAAGTTTCCCATTAAAGTACATTACCAAACCACTATACTTTAGTGTAAAATACTTGTTTGCGTCATAGCAAGCCTCGTATGAACCTTGCCATGCTGATGAAACAATGGGCTATAATAAGTTTTTATAGCGGACTGCATAAAAAAGGATGAGAAGGTAACCTCTTGCCTTCTTACGTAGGCATATGTGTAACATCAACTTATGTATGCAGCCATCAGTTGCAAGCGGCCCCAGTTTGTCAGCAATGCAACCCTGTCTGGGTACAGCGTATTGGCTGGATCTATTTGGGAGATAAGATGCCAAGAAGGTTTCTGGGTGGAACAGAGCATCAAGATCAAATCTGTGGCTATCACTTGTCATAAAGCAATTGTTGAATGGAGCCCATCCAATATTACTTGCAAAAGTTGAGTATAATCGTTGCTTCAATTTTAGTTTAATGATTAAAAAACTTGTACTGTCTTTTCAAGGATTTTTACATGCACAATGCTGGTTAAGCTTGGATCACTTTTTTTCATCCTTGTGTTTGGGAACTTTTGCTTAAAATATGTTTGTTTCTTTTATTGTCTGTACACAGCCAAGATGGCTGAGTGGTTAGCGAGACTGCCTTGTGTACACAAGGTTGTGGGTTCTAATTCTATCTCGGTTGCATGTGTTTCCCTGAGCAAGAGACTTAAGCGACATTGCTCCAACCCAGAGGAACCCGATGGGTTGGCCAATACTGAAGTCACCAACTTCAAAAAAAATCAAATAAAAAATGATATACCGGAACTGCAATGAGGCAAGTGTCTCGACGGCGGACTCATAATGAGCTTAACGCATTCAGGCATTGCTCCACCCACCGAGGATAAAATGAAACAAACAAACAAGCATTGGACAACATGATGTTGGGATATGCTTGTAATGAGCTGTCCTACTGACTACCTGCCCTAGGCTATACAATGATGCAGGGATGTCCAGCCTTTTTTGCCGTAGGGCAAGTCGCTGAGTGGCCCGCAAAATGTTTTTTTGATTTACAAAAATTTTTTTGGCTACTTGACAACTAGGAGTATTTAAGCTTTTACTACAACTTCATGCAAAATTAGACAAAATCTTCATCAAAATGAATTGTTCCACGAGTAATTTCCTGGGCAAAAATAATTATAGTTTTGCAGCAATGGTGGAAGTCTATCGGAAACTATTTGCTAATTATGCAAATTTAAACGCATTTCTAAAAATGTCTTATGGCTGACACAGAACCTCCTCGTGGGCCATGTGGCCTCAGGTTGGGCACCCCTGCTCACATAGGGATCGATTCCTTGGGTGGAAAGGGTCCTACTCCACAGGAAATTTCAAGACTTTTATAATGGCTGCCACCCCAAAAATCTTTGATTCATTATCGTATTCTTGCTTTGACCAACTCAAGCGATTGCTGAAGACTTGTTTACACCAAACCTACACAAGACGAGTCACACAATTTTGTTTTTGCTGGTAAACACGCAGAAGGAAGTCCTATTTTGCGTCTCTCTTATGCTTTATGCACAAGAGTGAGCGATAACAGATAGTATATTGACGCTACAAACCAACAAGCATGCATTATGTAATTTAATCACATGCCAGACTGCTTGGATTTGATCATTTTGCCACCGCACATGAAAAAAAGGTTTGCTGAAAAATCGACACCTATGCATGCCATATAGTACATTGTTTGTTTTGGAAGATTTGGTAACTTTATTGTTGGTTCAATGATTAGAAGATACAGTGTTCAATGTTGGTCAAGTTTTTTAATCATTGAAATACGAGAGAACGTGCTGGGAGTAGAACCAACAACTTGCAAGTAGAAAGTGTCTGCGAAATCACTTGGCCACTTTAATTGCAATTTGACAGTTGAGAGCACTCTAGGTTCACACTTATTTGTATGGTTTAAATTTCAGTTGCCAGATGCCCTGCTCCTACACCTCCAGATAATGCCCATGCGATATTTCCTCAAAAAACTTTCATCTACAAAACAGTTTTGTTGTACCAATGCAACAAGGAATATAAACAGAGAGGAATTCAGTCGATTACTGGATTTGCAACAACTTGCCAGGAAAATGGAACCTGGTTCCCAGATCCGGGTGAAATGCACTGTGAAAGTATGTTTTGTGTTTAATGATGTTTTTGTTAGTGGATAATATATACTTGGTCTTTTAATTTTATTTTTTTTTCAAGTTTACTATACAAATGCTTGTTGTTTAAGACTTTTGTGGGTTCAACCAAAAGTTTTACCCAAGGGTGAAATTTAAATAAGTTTAAAAAAATCAAAAAAATTCTAATAAAATACTTGTAAAAAACAATGTAAAATCCTTTTCATGTTTTGAAGTGCAAATACTTGCATCTTTAAGAATTGTTATCAAACGTACATCACAACAAACTATCAACAAAATTCTTCTGTAGTGAAACACTGCAACTTCAGTGTGGATTATTATTCCCATGGCAGCATTAAATATGGATCTGAGAACACAACAATCTCAAATATCGGTGATATTGTGACCTTGACATGTGACGAAGGTTATTGGTTGATGATGGAGAAAGGTTACAAGTCGTTTGACTTTGTTTGCAAGGACGATGAATTGTTTCATCCCAACCCAATATACTTGAAGTGCACAGGTATGCAGTGATTGTACTGTTGTGTCTTAGGGCTTTAATAGACTAGATTAAAAGATTTAGGATTGAAAACAAATTAAGAAACTGGTTGATTGTCTTCAATAGAAGGTTTTCCGCTAAAGTGTGGGCCTATATTCGAATAAATAACCATACTAGTTCAAACAATGTGTTTTTGTGTCATAACAAAGTCAAAATAATCGAAGCTTGCCATGTGGATGAGCTAGTGGGCCACAAGACTGTTTTTAAAGTTTATTCTGGGCTGCATGAAAAAAAGCTGTCTTAGGCAGTGTGTTTCAGGTCTTGGCCTTATGTTATTCATTCCAAAGCGCATCGTGCATTTTCTACAAATATATTTGTTTTCCTTTTAATTAATACAACTTTGATAGTAAGCGGCTCTTCTTGATCATACTGAAAATAGGTTTGAGAAACACAAGACCCGCAACAATGATGCAACCTTATTTACTATATCTGAAAGAAAATATTTAGCATTTCAGTGATAGATATTTGCGTTTCTACTGTATGACAGGTGCTAAAAGTTTTCCATAGCAAAACGTTCAGAAAATTTACAAAAAGTCAACTTTATGGTTGTGTATAAAATTAGATTAAACTAAACCAGTACACTTGTATTTCAAAAACAGCATTACTGTTTTTGATGCTATATAAAAGTGATGTTTGGGGCTCAAGGAAAACTCATTGATCGGCGCATAAAGATCAGTCCAAATTACAAAGCATTAATTTTCATTAGGTTGTCTTTTTTATTTGACAAGTTTGTAACATACCTCATCAATAGGCCAAGTATGGGAATATTTAGTTGTTAGATTAAAAAATATGGCGTCTCATTTATTGTTATGTCATACATTTGTCGTAATATCCCAAGCATACTTAACTGAACCATAATTTTTCTCATGAAATGTTCACAACTAACACAAAGCACCTGTTATATGCCCATATCTGATCTCTGCTTTACCAAGTAAGACATTACAAGCCTAGCAAACCCTTGTTTCGTTCTAAATCCTTCAGCTGTTGAATGTGCGACTCCCCCGTCTATACTCCATGCTACACTGAATGCTCCATATCTCATTTACAAATCCAATATCACTTACACATGCAAAGAGGGTTTCGGTTCATCACACAGATCCATTCCTGGTACAAGATGGGAGATGCGCTGCTTGGACAGTGGAAAGTGGGATAAAAAGTTTGATATTGTACAGTGCAAGGGTGAGAAAAGGACTTTAATCTAGTTTTGCTGAAGTTTATTTTAAATTTAAAGCAATGCTGTCCCTCAAATGTAAATATTTTACTGTAATGCATTGTACAAAGTTCTTAAAATATCTTGGTCATCTTCTGATTAAAAACACATTTTAAATTAAAATAAATTAAATAATGGTGTATCTTAAACTCTTGTATATGCTTTCATGCTTATCCATTTTTAATTTTCATTAATAAAGAAGTTTTGTAGGAACAGCTCCAACCTACAACCGAAATATACACTTATAACATCCTAAAAAATGAACCGCCTTTTTTACACTACACAAATCATAAATACCCTTACAAAAATGTGTATTTTGACTTGCAACTACAATTCTTTTTAGATTTTTCTATTTTACAGTGATCAACTGTGGGTCTCCTGTACATGCTGAAAATGCCCATATGCAAGGTTATCGCTTTACTTTTGGTAGTAAAGTTCGCTACCAATGTTTCAAAGGCTACTGGTTGGAGAGAGACATTTTTCACTTCGATGTCACTTGTCTGGCAAACACATCCTGGGACAACCCACCACCCAAGTGCACAAGTAAAGTGTTTCTTTATGCAAATAACAATATTTTAAGTTTTGTTTGTGGGCTTAAGGGTTTAGCCTGTTAAAAGAAATCAAAGATTCGTTTGCTAGTTTTCTATTATTGAATAGGAATGTTTTAGATTTTAGATCAGTGATGAAAGCTTAAATTTTCCTACATGCTTTTGTTAGTAAATTTGCACTACTAATGTCTTGTTAGTGTTGGATATTAACAAACTGAATTGGTATTTTAAAAATTATTTTTTTCTAGTTTTATTGCTTAAAGAAGTGCTGTGGCCCATAGGTTGAGAATCACTGTTTTAAGACATTTAGTTCAAAAATAACGCCACCAGAAACAGCAAAAGGGGTGGCCAAAGTGCAATCCGCGGGGCAAATGTGGCCCGCCACAGCATTTTATGTGGCCTGTGGCTCTGGTTTCAAATTGTGTTAAACATGGTTCACCAAAGTTTTGATCACCCTTTTGGGTTAAAGCGACTTAATTGTGACTTAAAAAGCTTTCCATGGAACGTTTTTTATTGACAAGACAGAAGAGTACTTGGTACCGACGCAACACAAATCTCATAAGGCTGATAAGATCGTTGTGCAGCCATGTAATTATGTACAAATTTTATGGTTAAAAAGTTCAGAAAAACGCTGGCCCGCGGACTCCACAACCCGATTAAAATTGGCCCCAATTAAAAAACATTTGGACAACCCTGCCTTATAGTGTTTAATTGCTTGACCCAAGTGAGCACACATGAGGTTGGGATTAGGAAGTTGAACTCAGTGTTTTATTTTCTAGTTGTGGATTGTATTGACCCAGCCACAGTGACAAGCCATGCCACGATTATTGGTGACAGTCGCTCGTATTTGGAATTGGTCACTGTACATTGTGATAAGGGTTACTGGATCAAACCTGGAAAGACCCAAGCAACTATCAGATGTCTACATACTGGAAAATGGGACACCGGAAATGACGACTTTACTTGTAAAGGTCAGAGGGTTCGCTGTGTTTTCTTTTAACCAAACCTTTGAGGTGCAAAGTAATATATGAGAATTAGCCAAGCGCTAAGCACCCAGTAATGCTGTATTGCCCATTTTCTATGATAGCAAATAAGTTGTTCCAATAAATACAACAGTTATTGTTTAATTAGAAGTAAGCACTTCAAACTAAAATCGAGTTGGTCCAAACTTATTTTTAAAATGACATCATCTGTTTTTCCACACAAAACTCTTGTTAAAACAAATATTTTTTGCATCCAAGCATTTGCCAATGTGTTGTCATCAAGAATAATGAAATTTGGAATTTTGTATTTTTTCGGAAATCTTAGAAACAATTACTCATAAATGTATACCAATGGTATGCCCCCTTGGAAGATGAATTTTTTCTGTCGACATCCAATTAAGTTAACATTTTGTTTCAGCTGTTTTGTGTCCACTGCTGTACTCGATTCCTCATGCCACCCGGGGTTTGACAAACTACACCAAGGGTGCGATTGTGCAATACACATGCGACCCTGGCTACTTTGTTTCGCGGGACAAGAACTACATAAAAGTGCTTTGTGGTTACGATGGTCGATGGTTTCCACAACCAAAGTTTATCAAGTGCCTGCGTGAGTATCAAGATATGCAACTTTTTGGGATGTTTAAAGTAGAATAACTGGCTATTCTAGAATATCGAATCCAAGTCTTAAATTAATTTGGCAGGATGACATACAGAATTGCAAGCAACAAAAAAACGCCGATAAAAGACAGTTTATTTAACTTTAAAAAGAACACCTTGTCTTTTATTATATCTCCTAAAACCGAAAGGGATTTCCCATGAAACATCTTAACTATGTCAGACATGCGGTCGTTAAGTGTGAACGTTGTAAAAACGTTTACTGTATGAGTAAAAAGGTTTAGACCAGTAACTCCACTACTATTTTCCACTCTAAAGCAACCACAAATCCTAGTACGAGTTGCACGATTAACGCTGCATTTGAATTTTTGCTAATGATGCCGAAAATTCAACCTCGTGACGATCCCAGTTACTTTATTGTTATGTTAAACACACGGCTCTTAAGCTTAAAAAGGAAAGAAACAGGATTGTATTGGCGCTGTTGCGTCTGTAAATGCCACTCGCATTAACACAACATTTATGCAGATTGCGCATGTTCGTTTACACACCGTTTTTGATGAAATACTATTGGTTTCAATTACCTGATATAGACGGCAAATTTGGATTCAAACATTCCTAGCAAACTTCTTACACCTGCAAGTTATGAATATCAGTCAATCTGTACAAGAATTCACTTCGAGTGGTTTACATCTGTGTTGCGATGCCCTGATGCTTTGTTTTAATTTTTCGATGGCGTTCTAGCCAAAAAGTTTTTGTATTATTAAATACAACTTTGATGACAAGCAAATTTTTGTCTCTGGTGCGTTGAAACTCCAATAACTTTTCAAAGGCGTTGCATTGAAAACAGTTTAAACGTTGGGTTAAATGATTCGGTTCTAAAAAGGTGGTTACTTCTTGATTGTTTGTTTAAATTTATTTAATGCTTGGTAATTTTTAAAATGGTTAGAACCCAACTGTGGTTGTGTTAAACACCTATAACTCATTAAGCTAATTAAGAAATAAAGAAGTATTTGGTATAATCATTGTGCCTAACAAACTTAGATGATCATCTTCTTGTCTTATGTAAAATCACTTAAAATATATAACACTCATTCTGTAAGTCATAAGTTTGACCAATAAAGTTTTAGACCGCAACAAAAGATTTGGTCAAGTAGTTTTCCTCGACCTTCAATTCACTGCAAAAAATTTTATTTGCATCTTTAAACTATTTTGATTTTTTTCAGACAAAACCTCCTTTGATTGTGATCCTCCAAGTCGTAACAAAAATGCACAACTTTTTGTTGAAAGCTTTAATTTTAATGCAATGCTTAACATCACATGTTTAAACGGATTCAAGTTAGATCACGAAACCGACATGATAATTGCCCGCTGTGCACTTAATGGTTCATGGATTCCAAATATCACAGCAATTGAATGCAAAGGTAAGTTAATATGTGAGGCCATCTTGTTTACTAGCTATTATACACTACACATTGATTTTATTTTCCATCATAAAATCTACAACTTAATCAGTTGTGACAACTACTCCACCATCTTTATGGTGAAACTTAGTTTAGAACCATTAACCTTCGCACTTGTCACATAATATTTTGTTTTCTGTGTCCTTTGTAGCTGTTGAATGCCCTGAACCAGCGAAAATACCCAACTCTAACTATGTGGGTTCAAGTTATAGTTACAATTCGATTGTCCAAGTAAATTGTAATGAACCTCATCGGATTTTTGTCGACTACAATGGTGTAAGTATGCCATTACATTACTTTAAGTAGATTACTTACAACCAATAAAAAAGTTGTTGAAAGATGGCTGAGTGGTTACACGACTGCCTTGTGCTGGTAAGGTTGTGAGTTCTAATCCTGTCTCGGTAGCTTGTGTTTCGCTGAGCAAGAAACTTAAGCGACATTGCTCCAACCCAGACGACCCAATGAGTTTACCAAAATCACCAACTTTAAAAAATCTAAAAAATGATCCAGGGAACTACAGTAAGGCAGGCAGCTAGAAATGTTGACACATTGCGAGCATAAGGCATTAAGGCGTTTCAACAACCGAGGATATAAATGAAACAAATAAATGTCTACAGCATGGAGTGAAAATTCTATTTAAATAAGTGTGACTTACTATCATGACCTTCTCATTGTGTAGAGTTTTTGTTTTCAACAGATGTTTTGCCCCTTGTCACAGTTATTGTTGTTAAATCCATAATGAAGGGATAGCATAGAATATATTTACACTGTGATCGTTGCATTGTGAATGTGATCACATGTTTTAAGTTTTGCAGTTGTTTTATTGTAGGTCACAAAGAAAACACATGCCAAAAGCACAACTATAAAATGCGATGGAGACATGAAGTGGAAACCAAGTCCAAGTGAAGTTCAGTGCATAGGTATAAGGCTACTAAGGTGCTACTTGCAACAACTTTGCAGAGAGAAAATAGGGACGGTCTGGGTATGCTATGAAACTAAATCCAGTACATTATCTCGGGGGTTGGCAACCTTTTAAACGCAAGATCTCAGTTTACGAATTATGACAAAATGTTGATGACTGTGCGTGCAATGTTGATGACGTTAGTGCTTTAAAACAATGAGGTTGCACGAAAACTTACGAATCCAATTGTTTGTTGTAATCTTGGTCCCTAACTCAAGGACTTGGGTCCCACTTTCAATAGCTTTGTTTGAACCGTCGCTATCAAACTTAAGGATTAAAGTCTTGTTGTAAAATAGCTTATTTTTACCTGAGTTGCCAAAGATACAATATCAGATAAAGACTGAGCAAAAGAAGGCAACAAAAGTTGTGCCAAAATGTTTTATGCCTTTTTTAAAAACGACTTATTTTTGCTTCTCCGAAATCCCTCTTTTCGGGGGTCTGGGCCCTTTTCAGCAACCTAATATGATTTTTACTCCATCGTCAGATCAACAACTTCCATGTAAATTAATACTTTTAACGCTACCTTCGCCAACAT
>QXVZ01026497.1:0-24932 GCA_008931825.1 Phallusia fumigata
GACGAATCTGGTTGCCAAGGTAACATAAAAATAAACCGACCTATTTTAAAAGTCGTTTGTACAGTCACGTAAAAAAGGTTTGGTAAAGAAGTAAAAGAAATAACAAGTTTTTTGTTATTGAGAGCTTTTCATTTCATGACTTTAACTACCCCTTTCCTTGGTAAATTTTGACTCATAGATGAAAGTTTTGTTACTGATTTTTTGGTTCTAATTTCTTTTCTTGGTCACATAGGTTGCGGTGTAGCAAATATTCCGCCCCGAACAAGTTCAGTATTTGGAAAAGAAACGTCGCTGGGATCAATAGGTGTCTTCCAAAGTCCCATCGGGACGCAAAGAAACTCAAGCGTGGTAAATTTTGTTGAAAGTTTTTTATGTAGTAAGAAAAAGTTATTATCAACAAAAAATAACATATATGTGTTTTTTTTTGTGTAGGAACGAGCACGTTTGTTCAACGACATTGGACTCATCGAGGTTGCTCGAATCCCGCACTTTCAGTTAAAACGGATTCGAATGCCCAACCTTAAACTGTCAAAACTTGCCCAACCGAACACCGGAATCAGAAATGAGAAAACTCGTTTGGTTCCCATCAGGGGACTAAGACCCAAGACAGAAGTCGTGTCAGTCAGGAAGAAAAGAGAAACGTCCTCTGCTTCACGGTCTGCTCGTCGACCGCGTTTTTCCTTTGCGTCCTTGTTTTTACGAGTCTTAAGACAAAGGTCCAGCCCAACCCGCCCACGCAAACCAGTGAGAAAGGTGAAGATATACGGGTCATACGCTGCAAGAAAAAGCAGCCGCTCGCCTGAGCCCATTCCCAAATGGCAATGGAACATGATCCGCAACTCATTAAACCGCGATAAGTTTGGAAACAGGTATACACGACATTTGATGTATGCTTTTGTTTGTATAGTTTAAAAGATTACCAATGTAGTTATGTGACTGCATGCACTGCTCGACAGAATTTTATGTATTTGCCAATATTCATTGCTCAATGATCGTGGCATTAGAGCGGTACCTAAATGTTGGCTGTTACAAATTTCGTTTTTTTTTCAGGAAAGGTATCATGCATAGGATGAAACGAAGCGCGTTGGCACGTATCACCGGCGGAGGACACGCAGTCCCACACAGCTGGCCCTGGCAGGTATTTGCACAGAATACACATGCTTTAAAGCTCTAAACTATATTCAGTCTTAAAACATTTGGCTTTGATTAAACTGTTGTAGGCTGCTTACTACGTGTACAACTCAAAAACGGAATCGCATCACTTCTGCGGCGGAACGCTTATTGATAGATACTGGATGGTTACAGCAGCTCACTGTCCTCTTCAGTAAGTTTACGTTTTGTGTCCACCCCCAAGAGGTGAAATAAATTTAACCCACATGCTTTTGAATGTGAATTTAGAGGGGACGACCATTCTGTAGTGGTGGGTGCACACGATCTGTACGATGTCGACGGAACCGAACAAGAGCTAAAAGTCGACATGGTTTACTTGAATAAGGTTTTTCAGTTTTCAGAAGACCTGGTCGGTGACATAGCGCTCGTTAAGTTCAGGTTAGTTCGTAAATTTAGTTTAGATTTCCTGTTTGAAAAGCGTTCAACAAAATGTTTTGTAGATACCCAGCACGCACATCCCGAGCTGTTCAGCCCGCCTGTTTGTTAAAAAACACAGATCCACGATTTTCCTCGGGATACAACTGTGCAATTACTGGATGGGGACGAATCAATTCTGATGGTAAACACTTACTTTTTAGATTAAAATTCCTTGTGGCAGAATTTGCTACCAGCATACAAATGAATAATTATTCTACGTTTGCAAAACTAGCACTTTTGAAATGTGGGTTATTTTGAATTTTGGAGACTTCGAAGAAGGTTTATGTGAAGTTTAAGTACGCAAACATGGATTACAAGTTGATATACATACTAAATAGACAACATCCTGCGTAAATCAACTATTTTATGCGTTAAACTGACCTTTTGAAATTAGCTTTTCGTACCGCCCTCTTCTTCGCGCGGTTGTGGCAGCTTATAGATAACTTGTTACACAACGTGTTATCCGCATGTTTTCACAGCTCCAGGTGTTGAACAAGTGTTGCGACAGGGCGAGGTGCCTATTATAGGACATGAGCTGTGCCAAACAAAGTTCTTGTCCGATTACAATTTGCATGACTCCATGATTTGCGCTGGAGCCACAGGAGCGAACACATGTCGGGTAAGGCATGAACTAATTTCAAAATTCAAAAAGTAATGTATTTTTATTTACAAACAAACATACTAAAACATCACTCTAAAACCATGCTTAATTTAATTGGGGTAAAGGGCTGATTGCCTCAGTAAAAAGTAGAAAGTATTTTGCATTACAAATGTATAACTTGTTTTAAATTTACCTTCGGTGCGTTAATATTCTCAGAAGTGATCTAAGTCTAAATTTTGATTTGAAAGTTGACTTTTTAGTTAATCAAGGCATTTTTCATCAGGGTGACTCTGGTGGACCTCTCGTCTGCAAACGCGACGATAAAACGTATCTCGTTGGAATTACGAGCTGGGGCGACACCAAGTGCAAAGGGGACATTCCTGGCGTTTACACTAGAGTACAAAGCTACATGGACTGGATAGAAAAAATTATAAATTCGGAACAATGCCAGCCTTAAACTATGCATCAGCTGCTTGTATGTGGACACTGGGCTTGTATATCAATGAAACTAGTCATTTTTTGCTTTTGCTCTATTTCTTGAGATAGAAGCGTAGCAAAACATGAAAATGTCTGTATGAGATTCTCGCATCTTGTTTAGTTGGAGAAAATACGTTGCTCGTCGTCACGATAATAAACAAACCCCCTGTAATCTAGACTGCAATATATCATCCACCATTAAAATTTGTGTTTAAGTATTCGTGTGGCAGTTGGTATCGTGTTCAAAAATTACACTAATGGTCGATCGATTACGTTCCTGTTTCTTTCTATTTATTGGCTGCTGAACGTTCATAAACATGCCATCGCTTTATTGCCGTTTTTATGCGTTTGCAAATACAAGTGCCTTTTTTCGTTAACGAAGTTGCCATTTACTTTTTCGTCAAATCTCATTTGTAACGTCAGAACTTTTGCGCGCCTGGCACCGCGCTGACGTCACACAAGAGAGACTTGGTCCCAATTTCTGAAAACGGTTTGTATTCGAAAATGAAATGTCCGACACGAACACGTTTGAAAATACGTACACGTTAAAGTTCCTGAACATGGTTTTCTGTGAAGAAAACATGCAATTGTCAGCTAAATAAAAGGCCGACACATACAAGTAACTTATAACGTATACCAGAGTTTACGTTATAAAAACACTTAAAAAAACAAATCAGAACATACATCTTAAACTTTGATTTAGTGTGGCTTACCTCGCATCACCAACGGTTCACTNCTGACGTCACACAAGAGACACTTAATTGTTCCCAATTTCTGAAAACGCGTGTTGTACTGGAAACGGTTTGTGCTCGAAAAATGAAATGCCCGACACGAACACGTTTGAAAATACGTACACGTTAAAGTTCCTGAACATGGTTTTCTGTGAAGAAAACATGCAATTGTCAGCTAAATAAAAGGCCGACACATACAAGTAACTTATAACGTATACCAGAGTTTACGTTAAAAAAACACTTAAAAAAACAAATCAGAACATACATCTTAAACTTTGATTAAGTGTGGCTTACCTCGCATCACCAACGGTTCACTTATAATGATCAGTTTTGGGCACATTCTACCCTTATCATCTAATAAAACACAAATCCAATAGTTTTTACTGATCTTGTCGCATAACCTTAAATGACAACCTGACGCACACTGCACGTGGCATAAAAACTCAACACCAAAATTTACCAAAGCATGGCAAGAGAAGGAAAACCTATGGCATTGTTACGTCATAGGGAATGCTGGCATTGTTGTGCAATCCTACATCATGCGATGTGCAGAGTAATACGGTTTAGTTACTTTATCACAGATGCTAATAAAAAATTTGTTACTCTGATAGGGACGTTATGGTTAATATTTTTTAAATTTCAAATTATTTTAAAAAACTAGTGTTAGTTTAACATTTATGCAATAGCAGCGCTTTCAAACATAATGCTTGGAAACGCCTAAAGTTTCTTGTGCCTTTTGCCTGCTATCCAAAAAACTTATATTTTCTTTGTGTTTAAAGACACTGAGTCTGGTATTTGCATACCCCTTTAATATTGAAAATGAACGTGTGCCAAAATACTTGCATTCACTTTTCACCCCTGCACAGAGACTTGAACTAGACTCAAAAGACTAGCGTATTGACTTGAAACTTGGAGCCCTAAAGACTTGATTTGAGACCCGGCCCCTAGAAACTTGACTTGAGACTGTTATCAGGTATGGCAGTAGTACGGTGCGGTACGCAGCAAAACACATCAAAAGGTACGGTATGTCCTTCGTAACGAGGTATGTGGTACGTACAGCTCAATACGTACCGTATCGTACTGTCATCCTTGCATGTAATAACAGAAAAGTTTTAATATTAAGACAATTCAGACAATATTTTGAGCAATATAAATTTTATTCTTGACTTTCTAAAGCCTTTGCAGACTGTGAAACCCTCAGGCAAGTGTCTAAGCTTTAGCTTATTTACCTTGTTCTAAATCCGACACAGTCTGTGGACAAAACTATTTTCGAACTGTCTGAACGAGTGATTCTTAATAGAAGTTCTCGTACCACTGGAGGTCCGCCATCGCCTCCTAGTGGTCTCCGAAAAGACACCTTAAACTAAAGTGCTTATCAAATCGCCTGTTTAGAGAGCGTGTTAAAGTGGGTTTCTGTTTGGTGGTCCTCATAACAAAATTGGAAGATGTTCCTGGTGGTGAAAAAGTTTGAGAAACACTGGTCTAACTAAATTGTCGTTAAAAAGTTTTGCTCAGTTTGTCTTCGCCACACGCTAATTTGCATTTTGAATTTAGACCCCAAATCCATCGGATAATCTTTTGCTTTTTTCACACCAACTGCAGAGTGCAATATTAAAGGTTTCTTTTTTAGGTGCTTCCACCAACTCTTTAGTCTTCACTCGGTACATATTGCCTACCGCCCGATGTCGCTACAACACAAAGACATGACGGATGCTTCACGGTTGGTTGGTTTTGTTTAAAGCGTGCGTTTCAACAGATTCAGACCGCTACTGACGCTCGCTTTGTCTTGAGTAGGAGATAGGCGATGGTCGATGGTTTTGCGTGAGTGGCAACTGACTAGACATGGTTTCAGGAACACTGAAGGTGCGTTTGTGCTAAACAACGCTACAATTTAAGTATCTGTTCATCTAATATTGTAAAATTTTTTGGTTTACCATATTTCTACTTTTCCCCTTGTTTATACTTGCTACAATACTGGACGTCCGAGGATCGCAATGTTTCTTTATTGTTGAGTAAAAGCGAGGTATAATTGTAGGCAAGAAGATAACAAATATCTATGGATTGTATTTTGAGAAGTATTTCAAAATATATTGAAGTATTCGCAAAAAGTATTGCTTTGAGTATTTTTGGCCACTTGTTCTTGTGTTGTGTGTGTACAATATGTGGTTTAGTTTTTTTCCTAAAATGGCTTGTGGTTTATTGATTGTAATATTTGTCCATCATTTTGTTCTTAACAACAAAACCTAGTTTATTGGCAAAATAAAGTTGACTGAAATAACTACCTAACACATTATATTATGGTGTTTACACAAAATTGAAAAATTTGGTGGAAGGGTAAAGATCTTAAGCTAACATTGAAAATTTTATTACAATTTTATGCTTTGTGTTGTGGAACTGGCAGTTAACAGTAATAACAGTTAACAGTAAATGAACCATATTGTTTTTTTAAGGGCCCTTTAACAAACCACAAACTGAAATCATGTTTATGTCTAATAAACTTCATATCACAGGATCCTTGTTAACCCAACTGTTTCTTGCTAGTACTGGGCCACATAGAACTGATTTAAATATGTTTGAGGCAAATCTGATCCCATATTTAATCCTTTTGGTTATTTGTCTAATCCCACAATGCATGACCTAGAAGAGATATATTTCTCACAACAATCGTTGGCAGGTTTAGCACTAATCAATGTATCCGACTGTATGTAGGTCAAAAATTGTTGACCAAAAGAGCAACTTCTTCAATTATCACAAACAGGAACTGACCTTCATTTAAACGCCAGTGTTATATTTCACAGGTCTGGTTAAGTGTGATGCTATTAACGAATGCTGTGAATAGTTCGGCATGACATGAACGTTGTAAGCTATCGAGTCTGTTAGTGGCAGTCCTGTGTCATTATCATGTCATCCTTCGTTGGAATTCGTTCGGCTACTTCCGAATTGGATATATCGCGCAACTTCAACAACAACGTGACTGGAGCTAGGCTTATGCGACAGAAATCAAACACGTCATTGCGGAATATTTCTATGTTTTCAAGAAACGACAAGCCTATTGATGATTGTACAAGGTGCGTGTGCTATCAAGTATATTTTATCATGAGGTGTAATTCATATTTTTGCTGTTTTACTTGTTGTTTGGAAGCTGCCGATACGAGTGCGTTTCGCGGGAAACATTGATGGTAAGCCTTGTTGTGGGTTGCCGCATGCGGGAACTTTCTGTCGTGACCTGTGTCAAAAATATTTTTGTGTTTTTTTCTCCTGCCAAGTACGAGTGGCGTACCAATGAAGCCTGTGTATTTAGGCGTGTAATCAATGTAATTTACAGCCCATGTATGTTTGCCCACAAGGTCGATCGACCTCGGTATCCGGCTTTGTATGACCTAGTTCTATTTAACCTAGTGCAACATTCGTATCTTGCTGCAATATATAATACATATATGTGTCATATGTCACGTGGTTTATGTTGTTATTGGATCAAATTGATGACTGTTTATTCGGTGCTTGATCGCCCATATTGGGCAAACAATGTTGGCACGTCGTTGAAAGTACTCTATCTTCGTTGTCTGTTCGTTTGTTTAGCGTCGTCTTTAAATTGGCTCTGGATATTGTCCAACATATTTGCGTTTCGGACGGCTGCGGTAGCCGTATTTGTGTGCATAAAAGTGTTGTTTATTTTTAAAGATCAGCTACCTCCACTGACGCGGAGTGGGAGACCCGGCATCGCCTTTTAACCAACGTGAACAGCAACAATAACCGTTCCCTGCGCTCAATCGCAACCACAGTGCCACAGTCCCCCGACTATCGAACCTTGCTTATGATGAGAAGGCCCATGTCGAAAGTACCCCGGTTAGTAATTCACATGGTATTGTTTTCACTGTCCTGTTGGTCAGTCCTTTTGTCGTAATTTGACACCGAAACGGTCAAGCGATATGTGGGGAACTATGCAGACTTTGTTGAGCTGCGACGGCCCCTTTAGTCCACCTATTTCCCACAATATATCATATTACCCAAATAAATAAGTAAACACTGTCTTACGTAACCAGGCAAAGCCCGTTCAAAACTGGTTTCCGTGTGATCTTTGTGTATTCGACTGTTGAAGTATAATTTTAAATTCTCGCAAAAAAAAGCTTCGAATTCATTTGGCATGTTAGCCATATTAAAACACTGGTTTTTGCTTTGTTTACTTGTAATACGTAACTTTTGGCAGACGTTANCGATATGTGGGGAACTATGCAGACTTTGTTGAGCTGCAACGGTCCCTTTAGTCCACCTATTTCCCACAATATATCATATTACCCAAATAAATAAGTAAATACTGTCTTACGTAACCAGGCAAAGTCCGTTCAAAACTGGTTTCCGTGTGATCTTTGTGTATTCGACTGTTGAAGTATAATTTAAAATTCTCGTAAAAAGCTTCGATTTCATTTGGCATGTTGGCCATGTAAAAATACTGATTTTTGCTTTGTGTACTTGTAATACGTAACTTTTGGCAGACGTTACTCTGACTATGATTCGTGTGACTCGAACGAGTCTGATGACGAGTACGCCGAGGAGTTACCCGACCACAGCGAAACTGCAAGCATGTCACGTGTTTCCAATGCCTCGACAAATTCCAACACTTCGCAAGGAAGTCTGATCATTGATTCGCAGCTTTCACATATGGTAAGACACGGCGGTTATGGTCAGTTGTAAGACTATTAGTGTAATAAGCGTTTCTTTGTCTCACAGCTTAATGACGAACACGAGGCGCCAGAGCCGGATAAATTTCTTACCGACAGTGGATCATCTCATAATCGCGTTCTGCTGAAAATTTCTGTGACGGAGCAGAAATTAACGGTTTGTGACGTCATTGTAATTGATTGGTACACGATGAAGTAGATTAACCTTGACGCAATAACACGAGATAGTATTTACGCCTTACCGCGACAATATCCCTTGTTACATACAGTATATGGCCTATTTAAAGGCAGCTTTGATACAAGCTTTGTGCTTTTAACAATAGTAAAGTTGAGGAAATCTACATGAAGTAATAACATGATGACGAGCAACTCGCATTTATGCACAATTTATTGACGCATAATTCAAATATTTACACCTACATTTGGCAATTTCCAAAATGCTTACCCACCTTAGGGTGCAAAAACCTGTATATATGTCTCGATTTCAGTCACATTCTGCAGTTACCGTGTCGGTTTCAGTTCTATCACATGACAACAGATTACCTGCGAGCTTATCTCGCCCAACGCTAACCGCACCAAGGCCGAATAATAACGTGGGGCAATCGTGGCATGTATCTTCGCAAGCATGTGGTAAACGATATCTTGCACGCGGAAATAACTCTGTCTGCCGTGACAGCCACTTGGCGACAACTTACTAGTCAGCTGTGTTTTGTTCCAACCCCCAGTGAGCGTGGAAAGGCCTAGCAGGAACTGGGTGTGTTATAGTTTGGCGCTGACAGTTTGTTGAAAGTCATTCCTTATGATTTATACAGAAATGCTTGCGGGTTGATATATCGGAAACCGCATGGACAGCAAAGCAAAGGATTATACAAACGCTTGCCAAGGTAAGTGCGATGTTTATTGCGTTTTTACAGGCGGCGTGTACTTTATTGGTGCCTTAATTGGCCTTGTTTTGTGGGGTGTTATTGTTGAGTTACTGCGTGGTCATAATAACTATATTTACACCCACAGAAACTGTCGGACCCGTTTAATTACGGCTTGTACTGCAAGAAGTTGGGCCGTTTTCTGCTCGATCACAAACCTTTGTCGGATTATGTGGAGGCGGATTCAGTAGCCGCATATGAGGTGATTGAATGTAACGACATGTTTGCCCTATTGCCGTTACACGCTGGCCTACTATTTACCCTATATCGCCTTAACAAGGCATTCTGTTGACTCACTAATTCCCCTACACGTGTGGGTCGTTTAGTTCACCGCTGTGTATGCTAGTGAGGGCAGTCGCTGGCCCCTAGCACGCGCATCGAACTTCTGAATAATTAATGTTGCTCAACTGTGGCTACTAACAGGTGGTTAGGAACTGCTTTACGTAATCCTGGTGGAACTCCCAAAGGCTGAAAATTGAACTGTTGTTTTCCATTGATTTTTTCCCAGATCTCGTGTAGCTTTTGAGAAAGGTAACGTTTGCTTACCGTGCAGTCTGACCTACAAACGTTTTGTCGTACTTACATCCATACAGTAAAACTATGACACTCGAAGCATTTTCAAATTGTTAGAACACTTTGTTATGCATTTATCCAACCGTTTAACTTTAGGGTGCTGTTTTTATGCTTTAACCATTCGACATGTCTGTTTGAATATGTTTTAGGCTTTAACCAACTAGGTTTTAGTAACCAAAACCGGGGCCATAAGAATCGAAGCTAAGTAGTTAAAACTACACTTTGAACGACATTACTAGCGACGGCCTTGTAGCGTCGTTTGTAATTTAATACTGTGCGCGAAGTAGTATCTTGTAGCAACTGTGTAATTTGATCAATAACGCGCATCGTCTTTAGGACAATTTAACGCAACGTTATGTTGCGAATGTTCATCAGTCTGGTTGTTCGGCAGACCGAACATCCGCTGCGTGTCTGCTGTGTCTTTTGTGCTTCACAATAAATCAGACTAATTTGCACCTTCTTGAGGCGCGCAGTGACCGCCACTAATAAGAGTTCATTCCCTGCCCGGGGCCTCACCGAATCGCGCAATTTGATCGGGCAATCGAGTTACGTAATAGCGGGTGATTTGAGCGGCGCTGGAATCATTTAATGTCCGCAAACAAGCTGAATTGCGAGCCCGGAGCCAGAGTTGTGTGCATTCGTATTGCTGTTGTTCCAAATATGATTCTTATTCCGAATCCATTACAGTATTTCGCGTCAATCATGTTCTGAGTCATCCATGTTCTCCATGTTCGGGCCAAAGTTTATCATGTAAGCATGCGTAATGTTGTCTGTGCGTATATATTTTAAAACTTGATTTTCAAGCCAAAGTTCCAGTTGTTAAGAGTGTGACTAGGAAAACGTTTACCCTTTTGTAACAAGTTGTTGAATAAGCTAAAATTCTGGCAAGAACGATTACAGAACTGACATGTTTTACGTACTCTATCTATGGGAAAATCAGCCTTAGTTCTTCGTAAAGTCAACATAACGCACGAAAAAAGTAATTTTATGAGCACATGTGTTTAAAGATGTCGTGTGACANTTGCACAGGGTATATCTTATTAGACTAATACCCTTTTGTTTAAATACTTTTCATAAATAAAAAAATCTCTACAGATCTACAATTTTCAAATTCTATTTAATGAGTTGGGTGATGTTATATGCAACTCGTCACAAAAATCACGATCTAAACTTCCAACCCGCTTTACTGTTTCCGTGACTCAGCTATGGAAGTTACTCAAACAGTTTTCCTTGATGTTTTCCGCCGGCCGACAATGTTTGCTCATCGTATGATTTAGCATGAGTGCTACGTGATTTCTGTACATATTTCGTCCGGTATAATTCCCACATAAGTCTGAGTGGCGGCGACTGACATACGTAGTCGGCCATTATTTATTGCAATAAAAGGCAAGTTGTCCCAACTACAGCTTTTCTCCACACTTGAATGTCTTAAAGTTTGGCATGCGACAACAGAAAATAAATACGTTTACCTCAATAAATATTAAGCAAAAGTTTAATGAAAAACTGTTAAGTAATACATATTGGTTGTGACGTATTATGTGAAATGTTTGATGTGCCTTTACGTAAATAGACATTTGAAACCACTGCTGTACTAGAAATTATCAACATAAACCGTATAATGTTTTGGTATATATTTCTATTGATGATTGTAGTCGCTTGGTTTTTCTCGAAACAAATGCGGGTCGCGAAAACTCTTGCATCAGCATTGTGCAGGAAACCCTTTTTTTATTTGTAAATCTTTTTTATTAACGGCTCTGCTCTGATTTTAGTTCAATGTTTCAAATTGAATGTTTAGGAATTGATCATTCTGTAAAATTCTGTCTTTTATTACCAGCTTCGTTACAAACGTCGGGTTTTCCATCAAATCATGAGGTCACCCAAGGAATCCCGCCAGCTTCTCAAGATGCAGAGCTCCAGCAAGCGCAAGGAGTTGATGACGCTCGTGAGACAACGAAACACCGACAAAATCCACTCGATGATAAGAAAGGGAGTCGACCCCAACTTTCACGCATCGTCGTCAGAAGGTGCGATATGGTTGTTGATAGTTTCTCGCTTAAACCAATGTAGAAACGCGTTGCGTTGGCAGTGGGGTAAGATTGAATGCATCCAATTAAAACACATGGACGATTAAAACATCGTGTAAGATATTTGTTTATTTTCGAACTCTTTAGAACAGGAAAAGTCAGATATTTTTAGTAATTGTATTTTTGCCTATGTAGACGCGAAATATGTTTGTTACATTACGTTGAAAGTATAATAAAAGTATTTGCCGTCATGCTGCGAAGATGCTATTGTACTATCAATGTAAAAATATCACTAATAAATATGTCTATCACTACAACTCGGAATATTGTAGAGTCGATATTTTAATCACAGAAACGCCGTTGACATTGGCATCCACGGCGACCTCCAATGCAGAAGGTGGATTCGATCGTTCCTGTTCACCTGTTATCATGGCTTTGGTGGGGGGAGGAGCCCACCTCGACTTCAGAAACCGCAAAGGAATGACACCGGTTCATGCTGCAGCACGATCTGGCAACCTCTCTGCTTTAAAGGTGTCATTTTAAAACTTATATTATTTTTTATTTATTCTGTTGCTCAAATCAGTTTGTTTGTTTGAATTGTCATAATTTTATTCAAAACTTATAGGTGTTATTTAATATTTATTTGGTTATCATGAAACAAATTTCTTTACATCATGTTTGTTTACAGACGCTTCTTGATTTGGGTGCTTCCCCCGACGTAATCGATAATCGTGACCTCACGCCGGTTTATCACTGTGGTCTCATTGGATCTCGTGTGGAGTGTTTAATCGTTCTGTTGCAAAATGGTGCAGAATTGTCTTGCGTCGATTCTCAAGGCTGGACCATTCTCCATCAGGTAGGTTTTGTTTCGTTTCCCCTTTGCAAACATCTAGACGTGGGTGTCAAAATAATTGGTTGGTTTGTCGTTGCCTTGAACGAAACAATAGTTTTACATTGTGTGGTCATTTAAAGCACTCATAAAGTGAACTGTTGCTCCTTTTGTAACCATGACAAGACTATATATGTTTGGAAATATAACTATAAGGACTTCTGAGCATGTAAAATGTAGACAATGTATGGTTCCCATCGCGCTGTTCATTATCAGATGTTGCAAACATTAAATTCCCCCCAATTCTAGAAGTCTTGTCTTTACTTAATATATGTGTTATTGTTTTTTTTAACGAATATATACTGAGGTTGGGCATTAAAATTAGTCTATTTTAGGAAAAAACCTTTTTGCAGTGCCTAACATTTTTCATCATTTGTGAATTGAACGCTGAAGGTGGCCCGACTATTTTGATGAAGTGTTTTCAGGAATGATTAATTAAACCAATGTAATTCAACATGAATTGTTCGTAGACAACATACCATTTACATGTTGTCTCGTCGGCGGCACTTGGAAATATCTCCGTATGGCGCGATAGCGTTTATTAAATGTCGGTTGTTAATTAGAAACACTTCCATTGTAATCTGACGCAACCACGAAAGTGGGACATAACGAGAATGGAATGTCTGGCAGTGGTGCCGAATTCTTGCCTGCTCAGCTGTAGAGGCTGTGGTGGCACGTTGTTACACCACAGTGATGTCACAACCACTCCGTCGCTCGCTCTCCCACGATCAGCTGTTGAAGTTGTGACAAAAAGCCGCAACAGTAGGCTAGTTTGGTCTGCCATTGGAATCGTTTTGTTTAGCAAATGTGCAGTTTTGTCCTTCATGAAGGACAATTTTCGCTTATAGGTGGTAGTGTATTAGGACAACTGTTGCCCTCTTTGGGAAAAAAAAGTGTCATTTTGTTTTATCAAACTCAAAGAATACTCTTTTACTACAAAACCCTGGCACCATAATGCCGTTGATTAATTAATTTTCATTTTAAGTAAAACCCATAAATTGGTAATTCCAAGTTGGGTTGTCAAGCTGTTTTTTGCAGAAAAAAAATTATTTAGGATTTATGCGGAACGGACCTGCTTCCTATTTTCCATTTTTCAAAAGTTTCGAAATCCTGTTGTGGCTTCACCAACCTTAGCGGCATCGAAACACAACAACCCCACCCATTAAACGTACACCGCGACAATGCATGCCTTCCATCTTACAGGTGTGTCGCTACGGTCGAATCGCCCACCTTAAAGCGATCCTGGAGTCAGTTGATCAAAACTCGCTGGAGGGGACAGCGGCACTTGTCAATTCGCGCAATGCCACCGGCAACACGCCCCTGCACATTTGCGCGCTCTACAACCAGGAAATGTGCCTACGAACTCTATTCAAGCATGGTGCCGATTCGTCGCTGCCCAACTACGCCAACCAAGACGCGTGTCAGGTATGATGGCACCCGGTTTTCTAGCCCCTCTTTGTCTGAAAGTCAAGATTCTTGTGCTTGCCCGCCGAGTACCGGCTTACGTGTAGAGCACTTGGGATGTGAAAAGGTAGTTTTGCAAAGGGTTAGGGTTTTGCAGGAATCTTGGAACTTTTGACCAAATATGAATTGACACAAATTAAAACTAGAAAATTAAGACCCAGATCAGTTTAAGGGGGAAAGTATATGTTTGTGTCCCTGAAGTTTTGTCTTCTTTAATTTCAAGTTAGTGGCATTCTTTTTGAGTAAATTTTGCAAACATTTAAAAATATTCTTTGTCCAAAGTGGTTAATTGGTCCAATTACATCTTTGTTTGTCAAAATTATCAGGTTCAAAGTTGAAAATAGTATTACCAATCAGTTCTGATCGGAAAATTAGTCAAGTTACATGTGTTCACGACTTTGTTTTTGCATATATTTGTTTAACAATAATTTATGGGCTTGCCACCACTTTGTGTTTCAACCTACAACCATATAAACAAGTTGCCATACTTCTGGGTCATCTTGCAATTTCGTAAATAGCAAAACCGTCCGGCACTCAACAAATGATTGGTGTGCGTGTGTTGCAGGTGGCGGTGGTAGCAGGTAACGTGGAGTTAGCCAAACTCATTCAAAAGTTCGCCGAAGAGCCGCCAACGAACGGTAATAAAATACGTCTGTCGCACGAATGACAAAGAACCTCGCGATTTACGGTTGTAAACTGTAAGACCACAACTTGATTATCGATGTTTAGACTGTCTCTAAATGTGTTTTGCCCCCAGTCCTGTCTGTTATACAATTATATACGAACCTTTTACGGAGGAACTTGACTCTCCTAAAGTTAAAATAAGCAAATAAGCAATAAAACTTCGTACATCATACATTAACACTTATGTACCTTTTTGGTAATTGTTTTTATGTGTAAAATAACGTAATGGACTAGTAGTAATGTAGTTTTTGAAGAAACTAGATACAGGTTTTTGCCGAATTTTGATGTCACCATTTATTTTTTAAAAGCTTTAAAACTTTATCCACTGGCTAGATCAAGCATTTGCTTTACCTCATTAGGGACGGTGTTTTTGTTGTAATGTGTTTTATGCTCTGTTTTCTATTTCGTATTGTCATTTTTGCTGCAGATGGCAACGAAAGCAAATCAGCAAGTAGCATTGCTTCTAGGGAGTCGGTTCTGGCAAGATTGGATAGCAGTGCGTTGGCGCCTCCAGCGGACGAACCAACTACAGTTTTTCCACCACAAGTAATGACATGTGCCTATAACTCATTCAGTGTTCTAACATTACATTTAAAGAGTAATTTATTAAAGTTTTGGCATGTTTCTGCTATTGTCAACCCTTTGAAGAGGTTTTGTGGGGAATTGAAGAGGTTTTTGTTTTTCACAGTATCACGTGACAACCGAGAGCCAGGATCCGTCTTTACAAAGACCCACCACGCTGCAACTGTCACCAACGGAAAAGTAGGTGTAGTTGGGATAAATTACAAAATCGAAGTGACGTTTTGGTAAATTCGTACCAGGGAACTAAAACACGTAGATGCTCTACAACGTAATTGGCCAGTGCCGATATGACCACATTTTTTTAAATAGAAACGGTAACGTTTTCAAACATGTTTGCTTATGACATGAATTGTGCAAGTAAAGCAATCTTCTGCATGCATATTGGAGAACATACAGTACATATGTACAGTACGAGTTTTTTGCTTAGTATAAATGTGACCATCCCTAATTTTATTGCCACAAATTACCAATTAAATGTGTGGGAAACAACTATAAATGTTCACAATTAAATATTTGTGAAACAACTGCAAAGTTACAAAGCAAATGACCCAAACTAATGTACATCTTAAGGAGCAGACAATCATAAAATAGCCTTCTTAGTTTGAGTGCAAGGTAATTCTTTGCTTAAAGTGGAGTTCAAAGTTTTAAACTGAGGTTGAGGTTCCACTGATCGCCTGCCTCTTTCTCTCTCTCTCTTTCCCTCTTGTTCCTTCCTTATACATGTATATATATACAGGCGACTAACTTTTCTCTGGAGATTCATAAATTATATCACTTTACAAGAAACTTTAGAAATACAGGTTGTATTTTGAAACCAACTCTCAAATAGAGTCAAAAGTTAAGTCATTTGCACGATAGCTTTGAGCGCAACACAAGTTGGTAGATAGACAATTATGTTGGGATGCATGCAATGCAGTTGAAATGTGTCGCTGCTTTCGTTTCCTGCTTGTTTTTAACTTTTGTTGTTTGTGTCAATCAACCAACATTAGTTTGATTACTGCGAATGTCCCAACCTATGTCGTGATGTGAAACTGGTATGTGGAGGCTGGTTGTTAGTGATGTTTGCTTTGGCCACACGAAGTACTGAATTATATCATATACATGACTATTGATTTTTGTTACGCTTTTGTTATGTAACGTTGCTTTGCAAGCACGTTTTAGTGCAAAAAGTTAATAATATGGCCGCTTTAAATTTTCGGAAATTAAATGCAAAGTAAATAGATTATTCTGACAATAGATTACCACTCATGCCCTTTATAGAACATTTTTCACCGTTCACGTCGTTTAAATAGAATTGAGACGATCAAAAGATTTATACTTTCTTACATTTTAACAAAAATCTCATATCTATCCAAACGTGCAAGTAACGTATGTGATATTTTAACAATCTTGGTTTCATCACTGCTTCTTTTTCAAGGTCTGTATGTTGTGATTTCAGCAATGCATACAAATGGCTGTTTTAATCGAAAATCGACTTCCATTATAACACAACTGTAAGTTTGTCGGCCATTAATAACGATGATGATAGGTTGGTCACGTGACCCTATCGATCGCGGTCAGTGTAAAAACAGAATTCTTTTTGAAGCAGGCACTCATCTTTTGTAGTCGTGAATAATTGATGAGCTCTGGGACTGCACATTGATCAACATGGACATTGCACAAGCGTGTACCACTGTCATAATATTTGGTACAGCAGTCACAACTACGAATGCTGGTAGTTGTACGTCATATAGATACATGACGTCACCAAGAAAAAGCTTAGATTTTCAAGATTGGCGCGAAGTTATGAATAAGCTGCGAGCCGGACAGGATCAATCGAATACCGATGTAATCGCTACGTCACAGCGACTTGGGATGAGGTCATTGATGCGAAGGATGACGTCGGAATATTCATCAGTTGTGTGTTGTCATTGTGAGGAAGGTTTGATGCTTCGAAGTTTCTGTCAAGGTTTTTTCAAGCCGTCGGATGCGTCGTTTCTGACAACTCAGTTAGATACTTTGCTTGTTTTTGTCGTTTTGGTGTCAGTTTGGTGTTAGTTCAGAAATTCAAGGAAAAGTGCAAGATTTACTCTTGAGAAAAGGCATTGACAGTTTTTAAAGTTTACAAAACAAGGTCACTTGGTACTTAATCTCGGTTTTCTGCCATTTTGAAAAGTTGCGTCACACGTAGATATTTCTGCCAGGTTCTGTTGATTAGCAATTGCAACCCTGACGTGGATAGCAAACCTGTGTTAATAAATTGCATTTGTTTCTAGTTACCAGTTACCGCCATACCCAACCAATCACACGCTACGCTCGCCATCACGTGACACGAGTCGTCCAGTGGCATTAACAGTGGTACGACAACTCTCGGACGCTGCACCATATCGAGGTAATTTGCATGTAACATTTTCTCTACTCAGAAATAACCTACACTTTTCGTTCACTGAATATCGCTACACACAACAAACATTATTTTTTGCCCACCAGCGTGTGCCAGCTTTCTGTTTTTGCAGTAGGATTGCCACGTTAGCTATGTTACCGCAGAAAGGCGGCTGGACAAACCGGTTTGCACCTGTGTGGTGCTCGCCCTAGCCCACCACAGATTTTAATACCGTGGTTTGGTTCGTAGCTGTAACTTGAGGTTTTGCGAGTTGACATTATTGACTGGTTGACCCTGGTAGCGTTTCAACCATAAAGGCAATATTAAAAGCAATATTATTTCACAATAAAATAATAATAATACTAAAAAAATTAATACTTGTGAAATTGATCAGACATGGATTCAAACCTAGTTTCTACGTTTTTTAATCCTTGGACGCAGAAAATTTAAAGAAAACATTGTAGAATGTTAAACGCCACAGTTGGCTACACAAAGCTACCCACTATAAGCGCAAGATCATAGGCAGCGTAACACTTGCTATGTAGAAATACTTTAAAACCAACCAAATGTGCGTAGCCCTTAATATCTGTCCAAACGATAGGCACGATATACTCGAGCATAAACTTGCTATTTGTATTCAGATGGCGACGCTGACCGGGTTGAAGTATTAAACAGCAATGATCAGTATGATCTTCTGTTTATTGCCTGTAAGGATTACGTCGCTCAGAATCCACGAGAAATCAGTTTGACGATCGGAGACCTCGTCGCTGGTAAGTTGTGTAAGCAACTTGTGTTTGCTTGTGGTTGTTCGAAGCTGTAGGTTTGATCTGGAAGGCACTGTATGTGGCGTTATTGACTGAATATAAGTTATTAGCTAGAATTTGGATTATGTAGCCAGGCACTTATACAGTATTAATCATCTTATGTGTATGCTCAATTTAGTATGTTCATACAATCTTAAAGAAATTTGCCAACTAGCAAGTTTTGTTTTGATTTTTTTCTGGGCCAATTTGAAATCCAATTTGTTTTTTATCCAAACCAGCACCAAGGCCAGAGACAGTTAAGGGTTATTAAATTGGTGACTATATATGTAAAGGTCATCTACGTGGGTCTAGCTGTTTGTACATTCATACCCATTGTGGTTAATAATTGATGACAGATTATGTTGCTTGAACTTGGAAGTACCGCCATTCAAAATCGCTTATGCATAGAAATCTTTGTGACTGTGACACGAAGCTACGATAAGCTGCGGAGGCCCCGTTTCGACAAACGCTTAACTTAGCCCATTACATCTTCGCAATGCCAATTCACTGTAAAAATTGGCGTAGGGCCTTACATGGAACGTTGCTCATAGGCACGGTTTCGTGGTAAAAATCGGCGCAAACTGTGTAAAGTTGGCCAGCGACGCAAACAGGCCCAGAGAACTGCGTGATTGATTGCGAAGTTGTCACGTATGTCGACAGCGACGCAACGTCACTGCGAGCTGCCCGACTTCGCGATGAATTTGTTGCTGTAAACTTTTGCACTGTCCTGCTGTGTGTTTCTGACCCGAATATTGTGAAGTTTGGGCTGCTTTAGCCAAGTTGATCACTCAAAACCATTTCGGTGTGCGTTTTTGTTTAGTAAATGTATGAGGCAGTTAAGAGGTATATCTTCTTGGCGAATACTGGATTTCAAGTTAGCACATGTGTTTTTGTCTGCGTGTTTGCGATGTAGATATTGTAACGTCTTGTTTCTGACTCGACTGTACTTTTATGTAGCCACTTTGATTTACTGTGTAGGTTTTGCCTGTGTTGGAGTTTTATATGACCAAAAAGTTGCTACGCTAGTTTTACTACTCAAAAAATTTGGCTTAATGGTTTTGTTTAATTTAACTTTGTTTTCAAAATATAAATTGTAATAAAATAGATTTAGTTGCAAACTGTAAAGCAAAAAATACAATGATTCGTGCACGAGGAAAGTTTAGGCGCCAGTAACAAGTTTAGCCGAGGGCATTTTGTGACATCTAGTTGATAAACTGTGGTAAAGCGGTTTTGTCGAAGCTTCAAACAAGAGACCCAACACATTAAAACTTGGCACATAACAATTCCCGGGGTATTTGCCATCCAGAACTTCGACGTCCCGTACGAACGAAAACTTTATTTGCGTCAGTGAAATTTGTACAAGTGGTAATAAAGTGCGTCTGGCGTATATTTTCGTTGGTTTTACCAGTTACAATATATGCAGAGAATCAAATGCAAATAAAAAGGAGATACGTTTAGGAATGTTTTGAAACAAGTTATTTTCTTCTTGGCCAGTTTTGTTAAATTGTGGTACGACCTTTACTGCTTGTTGATTGAGATGTGTTGTACCGCTCAGATGTAACCACACACAAATGATTCATGCAACGAGATTTTATCTCTTAACCTCGTCGTGCACTTGACATTAAACTAAAATCTGATGCGATTAAACTGATGCGGACATTCGCACGCCTCGTTCTGCTTCTGATTCATAGGTCGAATAATCGAGACACATGTAATTGTTTTCTCGAAATCATGGTTAGAAATGCGAAGTTGTTTGCATGTATAGGTTAAAAGTATTTCAAGTTATTAATCAGTTTTCCGCTGTTTAGACTTATTCGTGTTGAGGTGTCCAAATATTTTGACCGGCATCGGATGCCCGACCTTTGCCCCAAGCCGCCCTGATTATGTGTGACTAAATTTAAAATCTAGTCGGTCGATAACCGAATCAGGAACTTTCAATTCACCAGGCAGTAACCATTTGGGCGCCAATAGCGTTTGTGTTCGATCGGTAGGTTTGTAAAGTTGTCCGTGTTTGACATGCCAAAAACACTTTTCCTCCGATCACGTTTGTGCTTCCATCGTTAAACTGCTCCACGCACTGGTCATTACCAACAAACTATTTCTCTTTCGGTGAATCCGGGGCTAAAATCAAACGCTCACGAAATTAGGTTGCTCGCGTTGGCGTAATCGTGATGGCTATTGCGTCAACCGAGGCCTTTTGCTCATTCCAGTGGCTTCATATCGGATTTTAGCTCATAGGGCGCCTCTAGCCCCAGGCAAGCGTATGTAGGTGACGTGGGCGCCACAAGGCGGCTTTTAGCAGACTTGCCCTGAGTCGTTCGCACGTGAAAATGCCTTTGTTTTGCAGTTTAACGCTAAACATTGTTTGTGGTATCGAGTCTTTGTCCAGACAGTGCGATTTCGGAGCCACAATAGATACGTCTGCTTATTACACCATTTGAAAGTGCTCTGACACAAAACAGCCATGTGGAACCTAGTAATACCCCTCCTCGAGTTCAACATGTATTTCGGATATGTTTTAGAGCCAGGCAGCATGTTAACGTTTTGTGATGTTTGTAGAAGGTTTAGATTACATTACGATAAGCGACTTACGTCATGTATGGCGTTGGAGAATAAACATAGCCAGGTTTCTGATTTGGTTTCTGGTGTGTGTTAGCCGAAACGAAAACACGCTAAATGATGTACAGCAGCGCAGCAGGGCAGGTTACGGCACAGATGGTGTGTTGTATTACGTTAGCACGTCCCAACGAGGCGCTTATTGCGATTGGAACAATGTTTAGGTGTACAAAGTAAAACAGATGTAGATGCTTTAATAATTTTAGGTCTATTAGTTGAGCTATACGCCCTTTCAGCAGAAAAAACTGTTTTATCGAAGATAAATGTAACAATATTGCTGATGGTAATGTTCGATTTACAATACGTTACTAAGCAACTTTTTTAACATGAACAGATATAACCTCACTCGCCCAAAGTTTACAAGGGTGATTTGTGTTCAAGAAACAGACGAATTGTTTGCCTGATTTTCTTAAATGACATTAAAAGTTAACAGTGAAGGGGAATGGTCAAAGCTAGTTGTGGATGTAATTTACGTTGTCATGTTTTGACTGGCATTTGTCGACGGTACTGCGTCAAGTGCTTATAGCGCATCAATTGGCCAAGCAAGTACCTCTTGGGATGAGCTCAGCACAGCAGATCTGCAGCCTCAGCTCGTCGGTCAAAGGACGCCCTGCTTAATCGCGATTTAACACTTATATTGTCGGCTTCGTTATCACGCGAATAACTATAGTTCGTCGTGCTTTATAGCACGGCCAACATTTTTTTCCTATTGTTGCCAGACAAAACACCGACATCGGGTTTGTGTCAATATTGGAAAAGCCTTGTTTGCCGGCCCGCCTTCAGTGTGTGATTTAGCGAGATTCAGTCGTTACGTTCAGTCGCCGAGCCAAACAGTAGTGTTAGCCAGTATGTGTCTAGTCAGTGAAAGACGCCTAAAAGCTCGGAGATGTTTGTAGGCCGTTTTTTCCACCCTAATCCTTTTAAATCAAACTGTACAAAAATGCACTTTTAGTTTGACAAGTTGTGGCTTTCGTGGCATTGGTCCTTAATCGCACTGACCCTGTTACTTTGTAAGCGAATTAAAAATTATCTCTGTCATAGGAGCTATAATATCCAGGCTGTTAGCAATTATTTTGTCCAATTAGTTTCGTCTGATGGTGGAATCGACCAGGGCGAGGGTTTCTGCTGTGGAAAAGTCGGATCAGATGTCGGTATATTCCCACTAAATTGCGTACAAGCCGTGAAACTTCGTCGAGCCAAACCAAGCTATGGTAAGTGCGATTTGTCTTTGATCACTACCTATCAAAAATGTTTATGTGGATTAAAGTCTTAATACTCAGATAATTGCCCGAAGCGAGTTACAAAATTTGCTGGTGTATGTGCTATGCGGCGCTGTATATTCAACGCATCGCAATGCATTCAAGCTTCAATTGCTTCCAATGACTAGCTTAACACAAACGTCCGGGGGCATCTTTAGTTAATTTGGTGCAAACCCTTTGCGAAAAAGCTCGCAAAACCGATGCCTAATGCACATCTTAGGCGGATATTATGAATTTTGGTTATCACTGACTAACCTTGCACATTAACAGAACGTTTTCTAAGTTAGAAAAAACTCAAAATTGGGTTGGTATTACATCAGTATTAATCAAAACACTGCCTCCTACAAGCCTGTAGGACGAAAAAAGCATTGAGGAAAGTGGCACAAAATTAATAAAAACCGAGTGACACTAAATATTGCGTTGACAGGTGGGACCCTGAGCGCAACTGAAACGCACCAACATCCTACGAGCAAAATCAGGTTTGTGTTTGATGTAAACTTCAAGTTGCTGATTCCTCATTGAACCGCACGAACCCTGATTAATATTTTATACTCCCCAACAGCTATTAGTGGATAGCGAACGTGTGGATAAGCAGAGACTTATGCACACAAGTCGTGGCAGCAAGTTGTCGTGCTTCCAACACACGTCCTGTTCAATTAATTATGGTAGTCTGTTAACACCTAAATCTGGCTTGGTCGGGGATATCTTCATTTGCGCTTGCCCTGCAATTGATTATCTATTTAAGTTTTTTTTTAGCCTGGCTTAACTGAAGAAAACTAATGCAAAAAGCACGGATAGCTACCGGGCTGTTGTGCAAATGTAATTGTTTTTGCTGACGACAAAAACCGCAACTCTGGTTACCTGTTTGACAATTTTCAAATCAATGATTTTAGTTTAGTATCTCATTTTAGTTCTTACACATTCCGGTGAACACACGAATAATGCATATGTAACACATTTAAAGTTTCGTTCGTAATCTTACTCTGGTTTTCGCTTTGTGGCTTCAAAATGCCGGAAAAAATCGAAATGATTTACTATTTGCACTCCCACTTATCATAACAATTTAAGATTTGTAATTTTTTTTAAACATTTTATGTTCAGTGAATTGTCGGAGGAAAACGTTATGCGACGACCAAGCACCACATCTTCCAACCTTTCAACGTCAAACATTAGCAACCCGATGATCTCAACCTCAAATCCCGATGTTTTCCATCAATTCTTTGATGTCGTTTTGAAGAAAGGGGCGGATGGATATGGTTTTGTTTTAAGAGGCGCAAAGTGTAAGTTCCTGTAGCAATAAAATTACCCCGGTCTCGAAAATGCCACAGCCATCATAGCTTTGGTGCAGATCAAATAATGTAATGATCTAATATTAGTTACATCCCTTTGGCATAATATCCCCTTTAGGATGTTTTTTCGAGCGCATTCTTTTCGCCACACTTCTATGTTAACATGATTTGAAGATGTTGTAAAGTGACCTTGCGTTCATTTCGCGCAGGCTTGGTTTAATAAGTAACTGGTGTCGAAATTCACCCTATTCAGACACTTCCTTGTAAATCAAAGTCGTCATCTAAACTCAAGTCTACTACGCGCTTTTCGCGTTGCAAGGCTAGGTAGCCAAAGTAATCCCGTCAGTAGTGACACAACAATAAAAACCTATTTGCTAAGATCGTTAGGCAAACTTGCGGTTATTGTGTGCCCTAAGTGCGTGTACTATCACGGCTATAAGTGGATTTTCCGTGAAATATTCTTAATTGTCTGAAGTTATTTTGTTCCACAGTCTTTAGAAAATTTATTAACAAAAATTCCTTGCTTTGCTGGACCTCAAGTATATATTTGACCCACTCCTTATTTGCAGCCGAAGGACCGATTGAAAAATTTGCTGCCACACCCAAATATCCGGCACTTCAGTATCTTGAGTCGGTCGAAAATGGAAGTAATGCTCACAGAGTGGGCTTACGCGCAGGACATTATATACTTAAGGTATGATACCAAAATTACCAAGTCTACTTCCTAAATGTCAGCGATATTTAATGCAGTGCAGACCACGTTTTAAATGCATGGTTTGCATGGACATGTTTTTTACCACGCTGTTTCAAGAAGGGTTAAATTTAGCGAAAATAGTTTTTGACTAATGGCAGTCGTGCAATTTATTTCTCGACTTTTAGTGCTACCTAATTGCATTGACTCCAATTCTTCTGATATCCATTTCTTTTAAATCAACATACAATTTTTCAAACGTTGTTGCCGTAACGCCATGAAGTAAAAGTTGTGGTTCCCCTCTACCGCTAAAATCCTTTCTTTGTGACAGAAAACTAATATCAAATAGCTTCATGTCATACTAAAGGTCAGTGCAGGTGCACTACACCTGCATATTTCGTATCACCGAACATATAATTATCTTAAATTGCTTTTGATTAAAATATTTGCATCGGCATGGGTTTGAAAAAATCACAAATTACTCAGAAAAGTCCCTCACCCAAAAGTCCCCTAAAAGTACTTAAAAGGATGTGTATTGTTAATGGTGAACAAATAAAGCAGTTTGCCTGCAGCCGAAACGTTTGGACCCATATCACCTTGTATTTTACGTTTTTCAGATCAACGAAAAAGATGTTTCCTGCGTTGGACATCGTCAAATTGTTGACACAATTCGTTGTGCCGGTGATCCACTGCGCATG
>QXVZ01026498.1:2241-12652 GCA_008931825.1 Phallusia fumigata
AAACTGCTGTACAGTTTTCAGCCTCTGAAACAGCTGTACAGTTTTTGTCTTACAAACTGCTGTACAGTTTTTGCCTCTGAAACTGCTGTACAGTTTTAGCCTCACAAACTGCTGTACAGTTTTCAGCCTCTGAAACTGCTGTACAGTTTTAGCCTTACAAACTGCTGTACAGTTTTTGCCTTTGAAACTGCTGTAGAGTTTAAGCCTCACAAACTGCTGTACAGTTTTTGCCTCACAAACAGCTGTACAGTTTTAGCCTCACAAACTGCTGTACAGTTTTCAGCCTCTGAAACTGCTGTACAAAATTTAGTCTGAGAAACTGCTTTACTGTTTTAAGCCCTTTAATAATGCTGTACAGTTTTAGCCTCACAAACTGCTGTACAATTTTTTTATATGAAACCGCTGTACAGTTTTTGTATCTTAAACTGCTGTACAGTTTTAGCCTCTAATACTGCTGTACAGTATTTTGCCACAAAATTGTACAATTTTTAGCCTCTGAAATTGTGTTAAAGATTTTAGTTCCTGAAACTGCCGTACTAATTTATCCTCAGAAACTGCTGTACAGTTTTCTAGCCTTTGAACTGCTGTACAGTATTTTGCCATTTTATCCAAAGTAATTGCGGTGCTGTGTGTTTTTTAATTGCTGTTCAGTTTTTAGCTTGAGAAACGGCTGTACAGTTTTTAGCCTTGAAACTGCTGTACAATTTTAGCCTTTGAAACTGCTGTACAGTATTTTGCCACAAAATTGTTGTACAATTTTTGCCTTAAATCTGCTGTACATTGAAAACTGCTGAACAGTTTTTAGCTTTTAGAACTGCTGTACAGTTTTTAGCCTCTGAAACTACTGTACATATATTTTGTACTCCTAACCATCTGTACAGTTTTGTCTCTTAGTCGTGAATGGTCGTAGGCAACTTCAGTTTTATCTCAATTTTCTATGATCAGCAATATAAAGCAATATACGCAGATTTCATATCACATCGAACTGTCGTTTTAATACAGACAGCAAAAATCGACAACGTAAAACAAAGTGGTGAGTTTCTACACAAAAGCAAACAATACCTTCTATCAATGACATACAACAACACGACGAAAATCCAGTGGTGCCGAAATCTAAACAGAACAATTTTTACCACGGTCCAACGTCATCTAACCACGTAAAATGATGTCATACACATATCTGCAACAGTTATTTAGAATCAATCGTATTGTTGTTAGGTCACTGTTTTAAGATGAATCTTGTACGTGTTCTGCAAACTTCGCTATATTTGGGAAGATCTTGTGTGCCTCTTTAAATGAGTCACCATATTCGAGCGCTGACGAAACTTCTTCTCGCAGTATTTGCAACTAAACGGAAAATCGCCGTTGTGTATTAACATGTGATTGTGCAAAGTTTGTTTATATCCGAAACTCTTCTGGCAAACTTTGCACTGGTAGGGCTTTCTCTTGCAATGTACCCTTTCCCCATGTATGTACATCTGTGATTGTGTAAAAAAGCCTTTGCGCAAACGCTGCAATTAAACTGCTTGTTTCCAATGTGAATCTTCTTATGTTTGTTCATGTGTTCTTCCCTGCAAAAGGTTTTCTCGCAAACGTCACATCGGAAAGGTCTTTCGCCATTGTGGGTCCTCATGTGGGCGATCAAGTTGTGTTTCAGGTTCGAGGAGAACGAACATTTCGAACACTGGTGGCGCTGTTGCATGGAGAGTCCCGGATGTTTTGATTTGAAATGTTTGATGAGGTCAGACTTGCTGTCGAACTGATCTTTGCACTCGATGCATTGATGGATTTTGTCTGGTTAATATTGGCAGTTGTTAAAAAATCGTAACAAGCAAGTTTGTGACGTCATCAATATGGTGACGTCAGAAATATAATGACGTCATTTAAACTGTTTTTACGCGCATAGCTGAACGTAAGCAAATTTTGTCAAGGTCAAAATGTTTCAAACATGTTACTCAAAAGATTTCAACTGATTTTCAACAGCAGATTTCACAGGTGGTTGCATAAAGCTGGTTGGGAAACCAGCTTTAGATTCGCAAAACTTTGTATGCTTCAACCCATTGTGTTATTTATTTGCAAAGTTTTACCAAGCAATAAGCAAATCGACACTAACCTTGATGAGTTTTTTCGTGATGCCAGAACGTGTCTCTTCGGGCAAATCTCTTTTCACAAATCTTACATCGATAAGGTTTCTCTCTTGTATGTTGATGTAAATGTTCTTCATAATATGACTTCCTGTAGTAGATCTTTTGACAGAAGTCACAAACACATTTCGTTCCTTGCTTATGAACTTCCCGCTTGTGACCTTTCAAGGCATTGGCGTAACCGAATCTTTTCCCACATACGTCACATTCGTACGGCTGCTCACGGGTATGCGTTCGAATGTGAACTTTCAGATGATCTTTTCGCTTGTAGCGTTTCTCGCAGATTTCACACTGAAATGGACGTTCCAGTTTTTCTCGTAGTGACATTGTCTTATAGAGAACAATTTGACACCTGTTGTATATAAATAGTCTAAACAAAAACAAGTACAACATTTCATTTGTGTTTTTTCGCATTTTTCCCCAATTAATTCATTTCTATTCAGATTAAATTCCCACCACCACAATTTTAATTGACCAAAATTTAATTGATAGAATTTCTATGTGTTAAATACTGTATAATGCAAACGTTTTGACAATCAACAGTACATAATGACTAGAAGTTTATACCTGTACTTCATATACACTAGTAAGAAAAAAGTGACGCAATTAGTGATGAAGTAACCGAATAGATAAAACTGATAAAACAAGGTGCGAGGAACGTAAAAATAGAAAACGGCGGTTAGAGGTCAGGTGTTGATTAGATTGTGTCTTAGATGTAAGGAAATTCAAGCAACAAGAGTCTTACACGAACTTGGTGGGTGTCGACAACCTCTGGTTCGGTGAAATTTACCTTGTGTGTGGGATTGGATTGTTTTTGCCGACACACTTTCGATTTTAGATCCGTCCGATGTTCTTTGATACTTGTTGCCAAATTTCGACGTGTTTCGCGAATGTAGGATGCGCCTCAGCCGCATGCCAGGCGGTAAACGACATTTGATCGATTAGTGGCGGCTTGGCGGTCCTTCAGAGGAAAACACGACAACGCTTGTTGGATTCATGCTGACACAATTTAAATTTTATCCGTAATTGCATCACATCAGAACTCTATTCGCCGTCTTTGCATCCTTGTAGCTTGTTTTATCTTTTTGCGGGTCCGTTACTTCATGACGTCACTAATTACGTCACGTTTTTCCCTTTTCTTACATGTATATGAGGCACTGTTTTAAGTTTCTCAACATTATGCACTAATTGTAAAAACAGCGATTATCGAAACGTTTGCATTACTATGTATTTACTTAAATTTCTAGTTAAGATACTCTTTAGGTCCGTATCTTGTTTTTCTAATTGATATATGTAGGTGGTTCAGTCATATTCATTATCAAACATTGCTATTTTCAGATATTTATCTACCTGCTAGCTTGTCATTACCCACAAGCGCACTCAACATTTGACACTTACAATTGTTGCTACATATGTTTGGCGTTCCCAACTGAATAAGCTATGCCCTGTCTTTGTGCTAGAAACCGAAAGTTCACTTGTCTACTTCGTTGTTGGGCAGAGAAAGCGATTTGCACAAAATTCATTTCGAACCATATGCAAGGGCAAAGCGCTGTTACTTGCAGCTCAGGAAACAGAGACGTTCAATTGCTTCCGCCAGGCCTATGACGTAATAGTTTTACCTTTCAAACAGGGTGAATGAAATTTTCTGTTTGTTATGACATATTTTTTTAGTTTTTCCACCTAAAATATTCAGATTTTACCGATTGTCCTGGTGACTTCCCCATTCCCAAATTTTTATCTCATTTTTACATTCCCCTTATTTTTTCTTTTGGCAACTTTTCCTTCTGTTATCCACATTTTGCGTTTTTTGTTAGTTTTCCGCATTTTGTTATTTCCTTTATTTCAAATTCCTCACTGCTTGCGACGCCCTCTGTGTAACCACGTGACTGGTCACGGTACAGTGACTACGACGTCACAAACACACGAATTCAAATATTTACTTGCTGTCCCGGGAATGAAAACAACTTTGTTGCATTGTATATCACGATGGAATCTGATTGTTCATTACTTTTTAGCAGAAGATAACTCATCTGATTGTTTTGGAATCAGTATTTCTTGCTTTAATTATACTTTGTTGTTTGTTCGGTATAGATTAACCTTCTCAACCTAATTTAAATTAATTGTACTGATATAATTCACATGTTCCTTACTTCACTATTCTGCACTGCAGTGAAAAGCAGTTCCTAAGAAATATTATTTATTTTATTGACAAAACACATAAAACATAAACTGATGCTCAGTATGAGACTCAACTACAAACCTTTAACCCGCAGCTTATCGGCAAACACTTACAAATTTTAATAACTTCCGCTGTACATTCAAGCCCACAATGTTGCCTTAGCAGTAAGGCTTGACTACAGATCATTGGAACTTTAAAACGGGTCAAAACTTATTCTCATGTTGACCAATTTACTTATACTTTGCTACGACAACCTTTGTCATGTTTTCAGCTTAACCAGTAAAAAGTACACTCAGCAGGCAATACTATACTGTAGCGGCCCCTCTAGCTATATTTACCTTAGGTTACACGCGCCTACAACGAACCGGACGGATTGCCTTCTTTCTTTCTCTCTCGTCGAGTGTGTCGTATTCGCCTATATGGTGTTATTCTATTTTTGACGAAGCTCGAATATCAAGCTACCGGTATCTTGGACAGCTCAGCCACGAGTTTCAGCAGGCCGAGGCACAGTTCGCTCTTAAAGGAATCACAAGCGATCAGACGAAGTACTTTTATTTCGTTTCGGCTTTAGACCAGGCCACAGCAAATCGTCTAACCAACCTGCTGGAAAATACGCCCAACGATGGTAAATACGAAGCATTTAAACAGCGATTGATCAGCACCTTAAGTCTTACGCGTAAGCAGAGAGCCATGCGGCTTCTTCACATGCCTACTTTGGGCTACAAAATGTCACCCGCCTTAATGGACGACATGCTAGCGTTACTTGGTGACGAAAAAGAATGTTTTGTTTTTTAACAACTGTTCTTGGAGCGCATACCGGGACATATACGCACACATTTGGCAGGAGAGGAATTTAGCGATTCTCGGCTTTTGGCCCGCAAAGCTGACACAATATGGACTGGAAACAAGACGCCTACAGAATTTGCAATTTCCAACGCAAATCGCCGCAAGCCCCTATCTGCTCAATCCAAGGTACGCAAGCCAGAGTCTCGCTCGGTTTCGCCACAGGCAAACCGCGACTCAAAGTCGCTTTGTTTTTATCACCGCCAGTTTGGCAGCGATGCGCAAAAATGTCGCCCCCCTTGCGCAATGCAGGGAAACGACCAAGCACAGTGGGCAGCCTTTTCTTTGTCTGGGATCGCTCAGCAGGTCGGAACTTTCTTGTTGATACCGGCGCCGAAATAATCGTCATACCTGCCACGGGATTGGAGCGCCGTATGAATCCTCCCGGCAAAACCCTCGTTGCTGCAAATGGCACCCAGATCCAGACGTACGGTTCACCCCTGGTATCAATGAAATTGCCTCCCGGCAAATTCCAATGGAAATTCGTCTTGGCTGACGTTTCACGGCCGTTACGCGGCGCTGATTTTTTTTGAGGGCACATTCCCTGCTTGTCGACCTCAGGTACCACCGCCTAATCAAAAGACGTTTTCAAGCATTGCACTGGGCAAAACACCGCAATTAGCTCCGAACCTCAGCTCCGTTTCAACAGGCACATCGGCCTATGCGCGGTTGTTGGCTGAATTTCCTGGAATTACAACTCTTCATTTTTCCCAATCGCTCCCCAAGCATGGAGTTTAGCATTTCATCCCCACAAGCGGACCACCCGCGCTCGACGACTCCCTCCCGAGAAACTCGCCCTCGCTAAAAAAGAATTTCAAAACATGCTACAACTGGGCATTATTCGACGCTCGTCAAGTCCATGGGCTTCGCCACTGCACATAGTTCCAAAGTCGTCCGGCGGGTGGCGCCCTTGCGGCGATTTTCGGCACCTTAACGCGGCCACCCAGCCCGATCGTTATGCTATTCCCCACATCCAAGACTTTACCGCTCGCTTGGCAGGCTCTCGAGTTTTCTCTAAAATTGACCTTGTACGTGGCTACCATCAGGTTCCTGTGGCACCGGATGATATTCCTAAAAAGGCGGTGATTACCCCTTTTGGACTTTTCGAATTCCTTCGTATGCCTTTTGGTTTGAAGAATGCGGCACCAGCTTTTCAAAGACTTATGGATACGGTGTGCCAATCTTTGGATTTCGTTTTCGTCTACCTAGACGATATACTTGTCGCGAGCACGTCACTTTCCGAGCACTGTGACCATTTAAAACTCCTTTTTAAGCGGCTCTCCGACCATGGACTCGTCATCAACCTAGGAAAGTGCCAATTTGGTGTATCCCAAATTGATTTTCTTGGACATCGAGTTGACACCAACGGCACCCGACCCCTTTCCAGTAAGGTTGAAGCCATCCAAAATTTTCCGCGCCCTACAACCGTTAAGGGGCTTCAGGAATTCGCAGGTATGGTAAATTTTTACCATCGTTTTATTCCTGCCGCTGCACGCATCATGTCGCCCATTTACGAATCACTTTCGGGCAATCCCGCGAAATTAGTTTGGAGTGACAAGTTGCACTTGGCTTTCTCAGAGGCTAAAGCCGCCTTAGCAAACGCCACACTGTTGTACCACCCCTTGCCAGAAGCACCAACCGCTTTGACTACAGATGCGCCACAGCATTCCATTGGTGCCGCTCTCCAACAATTTATTAACAACGCATGGCGGCCGCTGGCATTTTTCAACAAACGACTGCGGGCACCCGAGCTGAAATACAGTGCTTTTGACAGGGAACTGCTTGCCTTACATCTCGCTTTTCGCCATTTTGACTATTTTTTGGAGGGTCGCGTGTTTACCTCTTACACACAAGCCTTTGACCTTTGCTTTTACAAAGGTGTCTGCTCCGTGGTCAGCGCGCCAACAACGTCATTTAAGGGGGATTTCTGAGTTTACTACAGATGTACGTCACATCGAAGGCAAGCGAAACCACGTTGCAGACGCGCTGTCCTGCGGCTCGATTGATGTAGTCCGCCTTCCGCTTGATTTGGATTATTCGGCACTTGCAGCCGCACAGCACGCTCCAGAGGTTCAAACTGCTGTCACTAACCTCAAGCTAGAAGACATCCAGCTCGACCAGTCCGGGACTACGATCCTCTGTGACGTTTCTACCGGGTCGCTTCATCCCATTGTTCCAATCTCATGGCAACGCAAGGTTTTTGACATAATACATGGTCTTTCACATCTGTCTTCTAAGTTTGTTTGGCACGGCCTAAAACGCCAGGTTGGTCTGTGGGCAAAACAATGCATCCACTCTCAAAAGGCCAAAGTCCACCATCACATTCGTGCACCTCTGAAAAGCTACCCGCCCTGTCATGCACGTTTTCAGCAGATCAACGTCGACATCGTTGGCCAGCTCACACCTTCGCATGGAAACAGGTGCCTTCTTACCATCATTGACCGTTTCACAAGGTGGCCAGAAGCAATTCCTATGCCTGATGCGACCACCTTGACACGCGCACGAGCTTTTGCATTTCATTGGGTAGCTTGTTTCGGCGTTCCATCCGACATATCATCCGATCGCGGCCCGCAGTATACCTCAGAGTTATGGGCAGCCTTTACCCAGCTTCTGGGTATTCAAATTCACCGGACGACCTCTTTCCATCCCCAGGCCAATGGCCTGGTGGAGAGATATCATCGCCACATGAAGAGCGCCCTCATGGCACGACTAACGGGTCCCAACTGGGTAGACGAGCTTCCCTGGGTTATGCTTGGAATCCGCACCGCTCCAAAGGAGTATTTACAAGCATCATCGGTCGAACTTGTCGATTTTTTCCGTTTCGACAAACCTGTCTCTTCACCCCAAGATGTTCTTCCCCCCTTGAAGGTCACAGTGCGTCAAATGGTACCGACTCCGATGTCACGGCATGGCCTTGTCCTCACACAGGTCCCGCCAGCACTGACATGGTCCCCTTATGTTTTCCTACGCAAGGATGGACACCGACCCCCGCTTACGCCGCCATATGATGGCCCATTTCACGTCGTCCAGCGAGACGTCGTCCAAGTTGTGCAAGCTATTCTCTATCTAGTATGCCAAACTAGTTTCCACTTTTTTCTCTTTCTTACTTTTTCCAACTCCCGATTCCGTTACTCTGCCCTCTGCGTAACCACGTGACTAGTCACGGTACAGTGACTACGACGTCACAAACACACGAAACCCAAATATTGACTTTATGTTCTGGGGGTCACAAACAAACAACTTTGTTGAACTGTATGTTAAGATGTCTAGCTAGTTATAAAATCAGTTGGTGATTATGATCTGCTATAGAATTTGATATAAAGGAATTGCACTTTTGGTTTTTTCGTGCCACAAAATAAGATGTTGAATTTGTGTAAAGTTTTCTTGGTTAAAACTAAGCTACATTACAAATTGGAATATTGTTGGCTAAGTTAGTTGGGACAAGCCGATTTCTGGGAACTTTTTGGTACTTTGATGTCAAGCAAAAACGTTTTATTAAATGTATTTTTAAACACGATTGTACACAAGCATGGCCAATTATTACGAGTAACTAAGGTAAAGCATAATTATTTAAAAGTTTTTCCAACGCTGACAGAAGAAAAAAACCAACATTTACAAATATCTGATGAGTTTTTAGCCATCGAAATATCCGTGAATATCAAGTTATTGTCATTTGAACTTTGACCCAAGTACAGGACAACTTGAAGCGTGCATGGTTAAACTCGGTGACACAAATGTTGTCAAACAGTTCATTTAATGAATAAGTTTGCTTCAACAATTCTGCAATTGAATATTAGCATGAGTAAATTTTAACTGTACAGTAATTATCAAAATTAATTTGGTTTGGCGAAATATATTTTCAGCCCAATATGTTGCTCTGCGTCGCAATTTAGATTGAATTTATCGATAAAATATCATAATTGTGGAATTCAAATCGCTTTGCGAATGAGCAAAATGGACAGGAGTCGTTTCCTTCAATGAGGTTCCTGGCAATCCGTTCCAATCTAAGGAGATTAATAAGAATGTTTTTGAACTTGAACAAGACCTAACTTAAAAAAATGTTTATATTTAATTTTTACGGCCAAAAAACAAAACATTTTGTGTAAAGTTTATTCCAGACTTGTTGACTTTATTCAGTTTTTTGTCACAAATTGTTCTAATGTTTTTGTTTAAAAGCATGCCTTTGTACGTAAACCTAAATACGCTGAAAGCTTATAGTGTCTTTGGACATCATTTTTTATTCTTTTGAAACTACTTCAAAACGTATGTACGTATGTTGGAAGCAGATTCAAAATTGTTTTTGCTTTGGCTCGTTCCAAAACTTGGGCAATGCCACAACAATGCATTACTTACTTTGCTCATTTTCTTCATCGACTTTCTGAAACTTCGAAAGTAATTTTTCAGTTGAAATACGTCAAAAACAGTACATATTATGCATAAACATTTTTAACTAATACCTGGTATTTTGTGAAAAAAAGCATCCTGAAAACAAGATTCAAAACAGCCATGAATACAAGTGCACACAGCAAGACAATAATCACCAACAACAATTTTCGATTTTTTGAAATTGTTTTTGAAGGAGTGTCACATGATTGAGTAGATACAATATCTGTGGATGAAAAGTCCTTTCTCCAAATTGACATTCGTTGATGAAAAAATGCCCCAAACTCTACAGAAAATGTCTTGACTCAAAAGGAGTAAAGGAACAAAATGTTTACTATTGATATTTTGAACCATCTAAAGAACTAATCTTGAATTTAGATGAAAAAAAAGTCAAAATTACAACAACTCACAAAAATCTTGTACAGTTTTCGGAATAGTTTCGTCCACTTCTCCCAATTCATTTGGCCCACCAGCATTTGTTGAACATTCCTCGTATATGTTTGAAATCCTATTTTGGACTGAGTCTAAAACAAAACAACTCGCATCTCACAGGAAAAATAATTATTTTGATTACCCATTGAGACAACTTACTAGAATCTTGCACAGTTTTTGGGTTAGTTTCGTCTTCATTTCGCAACTCAGTTGCTTCATGAATGTTTGGAAAAGATTCCACATGTACGTTTGAAAATATTTCTGAAACCCAAGCAAAATTATGTTTATACCCAAACTTTGCTATCTCCTACATTTTATTAAAGTCCTGTTATCAAATTTGGTTGAAAAAATAACTTGGATAACAATGTTTAGTTGTAAAGCGTTGTTAATTTAATTTTTCACAATGATTATTAAATGTTGTACAAACGAA
>QXVZ01026502.1:0-13649 GCA_008931825.1 Phallusia fumigata
TTCTAGGAACAATACAAGTCCTGTTACACCTTGGTCAAAGCATACATCGAATCTTACACAGAATAAAGAGTGAAAACAACACTTTCCTTTTGGGATTTGTGCAAAACTTATTCAATTTCTGTTTGCAGGGTGTAAATATTTTGTTTAATGTTTAAAAATATTTTTCTGTCTAACGTGAGTTTGTTCCCACGATTTGGTCAAGAAGCAGTTTTTTTTTCAAATTTTCACCCATTACAGATGGGAATCTGTGAAACTATTGACAACTTTTAACCCCAGTTCACCCACAGGCCCCCAAGACGTGAAATTTTGTAAACAGCAATATTTAACAATGTAAGTCACCTAGAGGTTTCTTTTTTTGGTAACTGATAAGGTATTTTAAAGTATTTTGTGACTTCAATTCGAACTCACCCATTTTTTCATGTTTTTATCCCCAAATGTTCAGTTTTTTGTTTACAAAATACGTGTTTGAACGCAAACTGTTTTGCCCCACATGCAAAACGACCCAACGCGATAGATTAACGATTTTAGGACACAAGCTACCCGACGCTTTGCGGTTCGTAACAGGCCTTTACTTCACATGTAAACGGGCGATTATTAGGTGCGGCTAGGCGGGCGTTTCGCTGATTAAAATTTAATAGCAGCGGTGACCTCAATACGTTTGTTATTTTGCGATTCGAGAGCAATTTATTAAATCGTTTTTATTTTCGTCCTGTCGTTTGCCTTGTGGTCAGTATGGATCATTACCGTATAGTTGTATGTATGGTACGCGAAAAGACATTGTCATGTTTTTGGCAGACGAAGCCTTGCTGTTGCATTTACAGCACTTCTTTACTCGATTGCGAAGTGTTAACCGAAATACGTTTGCTAAATAAAGCTGTAAAAAAGCAATGTTGTTGTTGAATTTATAGCGCGTTGAAAATGATCGTTTAAAGTTTTTTTTGTGCGTTTCGCTGCGGCTTGGCCAAAAGTCGTCTGGAGTCGACGTAAAAATAACGTTTGGTTCCAACGTCTTTTCGACTAAACATAAATAAAAACACTGCGGCCGCAATGTTAGGACTAGGGTGGGCGAATAACTGGAATCTTAATGCATACATGGATTTCAGTATCAAGTAGCCAACAGTAGTTTTTCCGACGTTTTCTGACTTTCTCTCCTTTGCGTCTTAAGAGTTGGTACTTCATTTTTCGGGATTCCTGAGGGCCAGAGCCCATTATGCCCCTACGTGCTTCGCAGGTCAAATACAAAATTTTTGTACTGTTTTCATTCACTGTTGCTCTGCAGCCATATCAAATACAAAATCAGTAGGTTTAAATGTAAACATTATATTTTCTTATGCCAGCACGTTAAAGCCACCAAGACCACCCTGTGGCTTGCACAACAACTTTGTTGTTTATTGTTTTGGCATGTTGCGTAACCCAATGGGTTTAAGCAAAGCAAACTACATGACTTCTTTAAATCGCCAAAAAATAAATTCAGCTATCTGATTTGGTTCTTCCACTTTTTTTCCCAAGATAAAATTAAGACGCAGTTTGGGCCTGTTTACGACAAAGATTAAAAAGGTTAAAAAAATAGATCCGTGCAGATTGCAGCAATTGGTAAATACCCCAATATGGACGTATTTGTTGTAGAGCACACGATACAAAGTCCCATGGTGTTAGCAAGAAATATTTTTTGGGTTTGGCGTGACCAATCGGTCGAAAATAATTCTTGGTTCGAAGTGGCTGAGTGGTGACCATTGCAATGCTGTTGAAACCTTTTGGCGCGTTTTTGCCAGAATGCAGACCGTTTCGGGAAATTGCTCTGAAACAGATTACTGTATAACTTAAACTTGTATCTTAATATTTTAGTGTGTACAATTGCGCATGGAAAGACTGGTTTAGGGTTATAGCAGTTCTCAGAAACGTGATGCTTTTTGAGCCTAATAATACAGGGAAAAGGCTTTTTATTCTAGCAATCTATAATACCTTGTCCGCTGTGTGTTGTTGTTATACACTGAGTTAAGTCATTTATATCGTACTTGCGTTATGTTAAAGGCACAGATATAACACACGTGTCAAATACAAAGCAAATCAACCAACCTTGACCATATTTTAAAGGTAAATCATGACTGCTAAAATCGGACTGCCTTCACTCGATTGCAGATTTTAACAATTTTTTTCTCATTATTACAGATTTATTGGGCATTATTACACATATGTATTTTTGTACAACTTTTGTGGAAACATGTCAGCTGCTAAATGTTTCTCGGCCTTTAAAATCCTTAAAGCTCATGGAAAATGTTTTGAAGAGCTCTGATTGAATGGATAATCACAAAGTGAGGATTTCACCAATGGATTGAATGGATAATCACAAAGTGAAGATTTTCTTTCTGTTACTAGCTTCGAAACTTTTCGCACACAATGTTATGTGTAATTCACACCTAAATTTAGTGCAAGCACTGTCAGCCTATTAGCAACCACGCATTATTAGGCAGTAAACCATCTGGTTAAGATTTTTGTAGCACATTTAAAAATGCACTAAGCATGTGCTTGCTCAACACTACTACCCAATGCACAAAGCACAACAACATGTATGAAAGAGATAAAACTGGTGTTTCTGGCACAAAATATTCTCCATCATTTTTTACTGTTTTTGTATTAACCTCTTGTTTGTCTATGCACTTTTTGTATGCATACTAAACAAAATTCCGGTTGGCAGATATTCATTACACTTGTGTACAACAGACTTCTTATTACACATCTTATATACTTTGCATGCAAAAAGCATCAGTGTTTTATTAATGTACAATCAATGCTAAGCCATTGTACTTTGCACAATGTTACATTGGTAAGCACAGAAAACAAAAATTGTAGCAAATAATTGAATTAATTTTATAATTGTTTGATTTTATACAAAAAAGCATTACATGATTATAACATAAATATAGAATGGAATGAAACACCAAAATGGCTCAGTCTGTAAACTTTTAAAGGCAATAGCAGTTCAACATGGGTTACCTATAGAGTTACACAGCAAATGAATGCACTATGATTATGAAAACTGTCTAAATTTCGTTTAAGACACTGTTAAATAATTTAAGTCATTTTAGAAGGCTATCAGGGTAACTGGGAAAATAGGCTAGTTTCTTGTATTTTTAAAAAATTAACAAAAATTTAATGCCCAAAAAGCTTTATGTACAGTACCAGTGCACAATGCATTATTTTCATATCAAATGTAATCTAATAAATTCAAATTTTAATCTTTTATTTTTCTGATAAAGGAACAGTTGCAGTAGAAAAGAGCATTCCAACCATAAACAAACATATCAGAGAAACGTACACACAGATATTCAACTGAAGATGGGGTAAAGTTAAAACGATTTGTTATATCTTTTGTGCAAATGTCACTACAAAATGTGTACTACACGTATAAAACATAGGTGTGACTATGATTGGGACCTCAGTAAATCCTGATACCAAAGTACTCGGATTTCGCTTCTTTTTTAAGGAATTAATATATCTAACATCCATTGGTGGTGCAATTTGCCAATTTCAGATAAATTTGTTTAAAATGATCTAATCAATTGTTTAAGTTAATTAACTAGTGTGTACAGTTTGTGCTGATAACTATTTCACATTGTGCCATTGTGAATGATGCATTGAACACAGGCTTTTAAAGGTTACATACAAGTCAGAAATGATACATTATCTGCACTGTTTCTATTACTTTTCTAATGCCAGGATTTTTCAATTTCGTCCCGAAATTCCAACCTTAGGTGTGACCCATCTACTTTGTAGCATAATCCAGTTGATAAATTTGTTTTTGTTTAATGGTGTGGCTTACTGTTAGACTACACACCTCAAAACGAATGTGAGTAGTGTTAATAATATCCCAATAAGTTTGTATCCTGTATAATGACGTTAAATTGTTGGGTGCCTTTTTAGTGAACAATTAGCAAATTGCTTGTGAAAAAGGGAAGTTGTTGTCTGGTGATTAGGTTATGAAACCCCAAAACATTTTATTAGGTTATGAAACCTAAAACAAGGGGGAAGTTTGTATATGCTAAAGACGCTAAAAGTAGGCTAGATCAGGCAATTTTAAACGATGGTGAAATGTTTCAACTGCGGTAATTCCCGAAACGAATAACTAATGACCTGATATATATTTGGTTTCGGGTAATTTTTGATACTTCACAAGGGGCTGAGCATAAAAGTAATAAAGTTGTGTTTAACGTGTGTACCTCGTTAACCTGCAGTCCCACATTTATAAATTGCGAAATTCAAGTGAATCAGTACACGCGTGGAACCCCATGCGCGTCTTTTTCATGGAGTCTGATTCGTACGAAGGAAATGAAATTGATAAACTCAGTAGGTTGACAATTTCTCAAGTTCATCGCGAGATAGATAAATTGATATTCCTAAATGCTGCGAAATTACGGATTCGTTTCGATCCTTCTTACGCAAGGATGGTGGCCTTTTTCGCCGCCCTGGCCACGCCCCTGAATAGCAATATGGTGTGGTACGTTGGTACGGTTTAGTATGCAGCAAAAATCCTTAAAAGGAACTGTACGGGGTACGTGGTACACACAACTCTATACGTCCAGGTGTGTCCTAACCTTGCTAATACGTAAACAATGCATGATTGGACAGGCCATAAAAACGCATGACGTTAAAACAAAGTTAACGTACTGCCGCGCAGCTGCGACTGAGACGAAAAAATGCTGGTTTCCGTTTTTTGGCACACTGAATGGAACTTACCATAAGGGGGGAGTACAAACCCCTTTCGTAATGCGCCACTGGTTCAAAACTTCCGAGGCGCTTTTACTCTATGCGGGTAATAACCAGGGTTTAATAGCGAGCTTTTTTTCTTGGTAACAGAATACGTAATACATCAATCACCAACCCGTAAGCTGCGCAAAAGGTGTGGGACTAAGGGAGACACTAGCACGCGCTGTAATCACACTGTTACACGTTTTTCCCAACTTCAACTACCCACCGCACCAAGCGTGTACATAATAGATGAATTTCCTTTGTTTATGAAAAAATAGTATATCTATGTCCCGTCCAAACCGTTTTTTTTCATCGCGCATTAGATGCACTGCGGTGACGTCAGCAGGTTCCTGCATTGCCTTCGTTTCCTTTTTGCAGTTGTGTGATGTACATTGTTTGTGTTGTTCTGCAGACACTGCTTCTCAAAAACGCTTCTACGTAAATAACTTTTAACAAAACTAATGTAATAACCTTTGCGTAGAGAGTGATTCCGTTGTGGGGAAAAGGGGCTGAAACTGGAGTATTTTGTTGTGGAAACGAGTGAGTGCTAATACGTCTTGAATAAAGCACTTAAACGCAAATTTTTTCTTAAGACTCAAATTTCCAAATAGCAATTGAGTAATGCTTCGGGGAACAGACAGGACCAGGACCATATGCCAAGGCAAACGTATTTTTGTGATAGTTAAGGACCCCGGGTGTAGGTGCAATATCATACGCAATACATCCGGCTTGCATGGCTTGATATATGATTCACAAAAGCCTTGTGTGCATAGTAGGCACGTGTATAATACAAGGACAATAAGACTTGACAGTATTATGCGTTGTGAAAGCATTTCAAGATGAAGCAGTGTTTCAGTGTCGTGTTTGCTTACTTTGTTCTGTTTGGAGCAATCTGTGTGTTTGATATCAGTAAGTATAGTAAGAGTAAGGTATATTTTCCTTTTAAAAACTAGTAAATTGTGAGAGTGTCTATGTGAGCAATATCTGGCCATCCAACAGACACCATGATCATCGCCGATCGCTGTATTTGAAGTATGTTTTAGGGTTGTCAACAAAAACACGATTTGAACATGGTTCTTACTTCAGTTCCGCCGCGCTGTTTTTTCACTTTTTCGAAGCTAACTTAAATAGATCATTAGTGGTCCAGCCAACTGATGCAATACGATTTTTGAAATTGATCGTTTTCTAGTTACAGCCACCGCATGTCAGGGTCGTTCCTTCTATTTATCTGGTGGCAAACAAACATGGGATGATGCAAAAGCACGATGTACTCACAGTGACATCAACGGAATATTTGCTAGTGTCAAAGACGAGGAAGCTCAAAACTCAATCGTCGGCATAGCGGAAAGGCAGTTTCCACAGGGAAATGTTTGTAAGTTCATGAAACTGTATTTTGTGTCCCAGAGTAAACTTGTTGAATGTTTGTTTTTGTCAAAACTTGTATTATTTTTGTGCTGTAAAGAAACTAATTTCGTAGCGTGTTTTTTTTAGATTTTCATTTGGGAGGTAGTCGAAATATCAATGGAAATAGCTTTCGATGGGTTGATGGAACTGTGTTTACACAACGAACATCGTCCTCAGGTGGGTAAAACATATCGACATTAACAACTGGTTAAAAATTAAAAAAAAATTGGGACAAATAAACATGTCCATAGTAATCCTGCAATACGTCAAGCTATCCGTATTGTATTACCCAATTTATTTTTTATTTATTTCTCGGTTTACAGTTCTGTTTCAGATCCCTTTAGCAATTAAGTTGTGAGTTAAAAGTAATGTGCTACCTGATATAGGCCCGTGGACAAATGTTGGATACACAGCATGGAGTAACGGAAAAGTTGGAAATGGTTTGTGCGTTCAACTTGTAAGAGAATCTAAAAAATGGGGATGGAATGCTGGTGATTGTAACGCAAAAAATTTTTTTTGCAAAAAGGAAGGTTAGTTTAATCATCAGGATCTGATGTGATGAAACACATTTTGTTGACAGACGTAATCATCTGACAAGCTGAATTTTAACGTTCGGTGCTGTTAGTTAAAAGCGAAAATGTTTTTTTGCAATCCAGCTAAAATTTGACCCTGTACGTAGCCTAGTGGATGTTGTGCAGCAATCCTTGTTACTGCAGAATACAAAGTAACTGATAAAACTCATTTGCACTGTAATGACTTTAGAAATGATTTTTCAAATCAAAACAGTTTTAAATGTGTTTTACCTGATCTGCATGTGATGAAAGTTTAGTAACTATTATATGTTCATGAATGATAACTGCCTATTACAGTTTCTATTACAATTGCTCTGTTTGCAGTGCCGAGAACAATATCGTTTTCTCAAACAAGCTACACATCAAAAATTGGCGATCCCATCACCATCAGCGGAACAATTTCAGAACTTTACACAGAACCTCTCACCGTCACAGCAATTTACAACAGCAACCAACGAGTTACGCTCCAAAGCAATTATGATGGAACCAGCTTCAGTTACCAAATAAGCAGTGTAACTGCATCCCATATTGGAACCATACAAATCGAAATTGTTGGGGAAAACACTGCTTGCCAAACTGTGACCAGTGTGGATTTGCAAATAACACGTATGTTAACTACTGTTGTATGAGTTGAGCAACAAACAAAAATGGCAACTATTAGCCTGCGTATGAAAAAGGAAAAGTCATTGCATGTTATTGTAACCTGCTATTTAGTTTAATTTAGCACCTTTTTGCAGAATCTTTTCTAGTGGAAAACAGTGAAATTGTGGCAATTTATGGAACTCAACAATCTGTCACATGTACAGCAACTGGAAGTAGCAATCCCACAGTTCAATGGAAAAGGTAATTATGGGTCTCCTTTCCTGATGGGGACACATATTGTTTTCACTCTGTTTTGTTTTTTTCTTTGTTTTTCTTTTTTCTCCGCATGCATCTTGTCCATGCACTTTTGACATGAAATGTTGGATGGATTTGAATGAAACTTTCACAGCTGGTAGATATGGAAATGTTGGTGTGTTATCCGTTACGATTGACCCCATGGCCCCAAGGCTTACCCTGCTAGCCCCCTCAAATGGGTTAAATTATTAAACAATGTCCAAATTTGATAAATTTACACAGTTTGAAGAACATGCCACTGTGATGCATCGATTTTATTTTTTGAACCCATACCCCAGCAGTTACCTCGCTAGCCCCCTAAAATGGGTTAAATTATTAAACAACGTTCGAATTTGATAAAATTTACATATTTTGCAGAACATGCCATTGTGATGCATTGATTTCTTTGTTTGATCCCATAGCCCTATTAGTTACCCTGCTAGCCCCCTAAAATGGGTCAAATTATTGAACAATGTCTGAATGGGGGGGGATTTACACAGTTTGTAGAACATGCCATTGTTGTGCATCAAATTAATAATTTGATGCCATAGCCCCAAAGGTTACCCCGCTAGCCCCCTAAAATGGGTCGAATGATTAAACAATGTTCAAATTGGATAAAATCTACCCAGTTTGTAAAACATGTCATTTAGTGCACTGATTGCTTTGTTTATACCTATAGCCTGGACCTTTATCCAGAAAAACGCACAGTGTATAACTTTGAATGTGTGGGGACACATGAGTTTATGCCAGCAGAAACAATCATGTCATAAATAGCAAAGGTAACTATAAGACCCAATGTAAAATAATGTGGGGAACATATCCCTTTAATATCAGGTAATAGTATACATAGAATGTCTATCTATGGTAAGCCACCCTTCTAGTTTTATATTAGCTGGTTGTGTTTGTAAGGTCGTCAGTTCTATTTTTTTGTCAGCGTATTACATTATCGACATTGCCACTACCCATTTAAGTTACCAACTTTAAATGCAATACCATAGAATAAACATTCTGATTGGTGGCGTTTTACTCGCTTTTTTCCTACACTTATCCAAACAAAAAACGAAAAGTCGTGGAACAAAATAAGGTTGTATGTCTGTATGAAAACCAAGCCAGTACTTGTGTATAAAACATTTTCTACGTTAAACATTGTTGTCATCATCAGGAATGACTCGGAAAAGCGGCGCAAAGTTACTTGTCGTGGTATTAGAGAAAAAGGGGCGTAACACTTTTTAAAACGTTAAAACCTACTGATAAGACCAACCGTAAACGTACGCAATAATATACGTCAACATGGCAATATACAAAATGTTTTACACACAGGTTCTGACTTATATCTTNATTTGTTTGACTTTTGCGTCAAACTAAGCCGTCATGCTCCACGCCCCAGAATCAAGGCGAATTCATTAACTCTCGCAGCGAAAATTAACCGGTCAGCCCGGGTAATAAGTCATCGTCACCTGCACGAGTCTCCCCCTGTGGTCTGTGCAGTTCAGAGGTTCGGTGGTGGCGCAAACTGGACAGCACCTGCCTTCTTCCACATGAAGATCGCCAGCTGGGCAATCAGAAGTGTCGGGGCAAATCTCATGGTCGCATATCACTGTCCCATTCTGTTGAAAACAAAAAGGATTTAATGGTTACACCAGTTGTTTGCATTGTGATAACTGTGCGAGATAATTTAACTAAGTTGCAAGATTGGCTTTTAAACGCTTGGAAACCTAGTATTGTTAGTTTTTAGAACTCATTGTGTTCGCGGTCGAAGTACTCGTTTCGGAAAGCTATCAATTTTACACCTGACGTATGTAAGAGTTTCGCGTTAAACATCAACATAATTTTCGATGAATGGTAGTTAACCTTTCAAATCAGGCTCTAACCAAGGTATAGGATAACCCGTTTTCCAATTTCAGCACTTGTTAAATTGAAACAAGTTGCCTATATTAGCATTAGGAGAACTTTGGCAAAAGCTGGCAAAAAAATGCAATTTTGTTTACATCACAACCCATGTAAATTTTTCCAGCTCAAAATCGTTGTATTGTGTTTTCAAATGCGATTTGGCATGTTTCACTCTATTCACTCTATTACCTTGCAAAGACAATTAGTGCACTTGTCGAGCGCCACTCGCTCCAAGTTCTTTAAAATCTTTCTTCGAAACCAACAGTGCCCGTGATGAAGCTCGAAAACACGGCGTTGACCTAAACACACAATTGCATTTAAACATTTTGATAGACAGAACATGAAAAGTGTGAGGTGCGCCCTCTGCTATCTAACCAACGATAAGGGTGTTGGTATTGGATAATCCGACAGCTTGAATGTGGGCCGCATCACCATCAGCAAATACGGTCAATGGAGGGCCCGCCCAGGCAGTCGCCTTTGTGAGAACCTGAGGGTTAGAGTGGGACTATTGATGTACGACCCGTTGTCTAGAATGAAAGTATTTTTATCTGTAGGGAAAATGCATAGGATTGGTTTTGTGTGGTTTGGGGGTTTACTGACGAAATGGGTGCGGCAACACAGCGAAGATTTATGCGAGGTGGACCGGCTGAAGACCGCTCAACGTATCCACGTATACCTTAACCAGATTTGAAGAGATTCGTCTGTCATTTTGTTGTAAAAAGTCCATGTTTTGCGAAAAAGTCGAACTTTGAATTTTCTTTCGTTACAATTGTTCCCATTATAAAACACATTCGCGAAAAGTACCAACCGATGCATTTTCTGCAGCAATCTCCCTCCTCTATAAACGTCCGGTCGTCATCACACGCCAAAATGGGACAAACCTTTTTTGAGCAGCTCATTCTTCCTTCCTAAAACACAACAAAACGCATTTTAACGTTTTCAATGTCTAAAAGAAAATGGGTGAGCATTTGGAACTAATGCATTCCCAAGGTACACAACACTTGGAGAAACGTTGATATAAAAGTTTTTTTAAACGCCTTACAATATTCCAATATGAAGATAAAAGACGGTACTTGTGTTAAAAGCTTTTGTAGGTAATAGTATTGGCTTATACCTTCATATTGAGACTATTTAAAACCTTCACAATGTTACGTTCGAAAACTTATACAGTGGACAGCAACATACAAATGAAAGTGCAATTTAAAATACTGAGAATGCATTTTGGTTTTACCAGAATATGTGACCTCAAATAAACGACCTTTTGTTGAATTTAACAATTCAAAGGTCACACAGTAAGGCTGACGTTTTTCTCTGGAAAGTAATTAATTACAGATGATGCTTGACATGCGAAAACATCGAGGTTTCGCGCCAGACCACCGCCCGCCATCGGAGACAGTTGGGTGTTTGTCGCCAATCAACAAAGCGCGGCTAAAAAACTAAATTGGGATTAACTAATCTAATACATGTCAAGTTGCGGGATTAACTACAAAGACAAGTTCATTTTTTCTATCGCTAGTTATGCCTACGCATTATGAGAAACGCTTTGTCAATGATTTGTGGGATAAAATTTGTCAACGATTTGGCTTAAGAAGATTTGAAAGTATTTTGTGGTGTTGGCTTTAAACGTGTTGTGCTTGCAAGGTTGTTAAACGTTTAGGTTCTAGCATAGTTTCCCGGAGCTGCAAGGTCAACCGGCGGGGTGACGAGCTTATCATCGATTGTTTATTTGCGGTGGAAACACGACGACAAATACTTGCCAAGGCGCGTCAAACCACAACTGAAGTCTGGCTGCGTTTTTCCCATACGGTTTTGCTCGACGTCCTTTGATGTCACTTGTCCCGGGATAAAAAGACCAAGATTTGCCCAGCCGTGTGGAAAATGTTGGAAACGCGTTACGGTTCAGGAATAGAAAGGAAATGTCATTTTGCGAGAATCGTTCTGGGGGATTAGAAGAATCGGTGTAATCCGGCCTCTTGAGCAAAACCACGTTAAAAGGCGCGGATTAAATGGCAAAATGCGCGGAATTTTATTGACATTGTCCTTTTTCGCGCGTCCTATTCACACCGCTCGATGCTGCCGGGAGTGGAGCGCGCACCGGTCGAGGTGAAGATGCGGACGCGGGCGTTTGAAGGCGACGCGCGCTCGGATTATTGTGGCGCCACGACGTATCATCAAACATCTTCTTCCACAACAATTAATCGGCGTGGCGTAAGCGCCACAAACACGCAAGCTCACATCAAACGCCATGCAAACAAGCGCCACGGAGCAAAATCATTACAGGGGAAGATACAAGAGATGGGGGCAGATAGCGCCACGACGTCACAATGGGACGCGACGGCCAGCCTTGCCGCTTGTTATCGGCCTATCATGGCGTCGGAAATCACGGCCAACCCTTCGATCAGCCGTGATCTGGTGTCTGCTGCGTGTAAACTTACCCGGCATTGGCAGACTGTACATGGGTTTAACTCGACGGTTTGTCCCTCGTCGACGCCCTCCCCCTCATGGAAACATCCTGCGCNGATCTGGTGTCTGCTGCGTGTAAACTTACCCGGCATTGGCAGACTGTACATGGGTTTAACTCGACGGTTTGTCCCTCGTCGACGCCCTCCCCCTCATGGAAACATCCTGCGCAAAAAAAATGAAGAGAATTCATTACGGTGAACAGTATGTGAAAAAAAAGTATGTAGCGTTGGGGCACAAAAAATTTTGCAAGTCAAACGGGCGGATTTTGCAGATCATATTTATGTATCTTGTGACTTGTTGAATCGTTTGGGAACAATCTCTTAGGCCAGTTGTAATTCATTGTGCCTTGCTGATCATCGAAAAAGAAGATTTGGTGACACAATTTAGCAACAGCGTGTTTTATTCCCCAATTGATGCATACCAGCTCCAAATTCTTCGCTTAGGCGAGGCCCCAAAACTCCAAACGAATATCAAAAAGTGTCGCAACCATGACCTTTGCACATTATTTTTCCTTCCTGGATATGTAAAACACAGAAATAGCTTGTGGGCCAAACAGGTCCCGGCCATCATCGCATGTCAATCCCGGTCATGCGAGACAAATGGAGTTTTGATACGCCCGGTTTGCAGCAAAGCGACCGCACCATCCCACACCGGCCCCTTCCACCCCGCAACATTACCGACACTTTCGTTTCCCACACTCACCCATGCATGACGGACATCCGCATTCGTCACGTGTCTGCGTGACGTCACCAGGGCAGAAGTCGTGGCACTGACGCCGCGCCCGCGTCACGATCCCGTCCTGTGGATACGAATGTTTTTTTCTTTAAATGAGTTCTGTGTGACGTCAGAAAGAAACNCGTCACCAGGGCAGAAGTCGTGGCACTGACGCCGCGCCCGCGTCACGATCCCGTCCTGTGGTTACGAATGTTTTTTTCTTTAAATGAGTTCTGTGTGACGTCAGAAAGAAACATGACGTCACAACTTACCCTGCACACGTGATCGACGCACCGGTCGGAGTTGTCTCTCTGGTGCCACGTAGCGGAGGAAAGTCGGTTTTCGCCATAAATGCTGCAAGCTACAATGAACAAAACATGCTTTTATTTGATTTGAATAGGGATGGTTAGATTTACCGCTGACGTAGTTAGTAAACCGACGAAGGGGACATTTATGATAATCGCTGCCAATCTCCATTATTGCAATAAAGGTTACTTGGTGAATTACATCGTATGTTTGAAACAATAGAGAAATCTTACTGGGAATATTTTAAAACTCAATAATTTAAAATAGTTTAATATCTCGACCCGGGATTGGAACCAATAACCCTTGGTTCACATTGTGGCAGTGATTTACCAAGAACTTTTTAGGTTTGGCGCAAAGCACGTCATTGCCTTTAAAATTTAATTTCTCAGATGTTTTTGTTGACGACCAACACAAGCAATAAATTTTTACTTTTAACGCCAGGCTACTTAACGTTCCAGATTAAGCCCTTCTGGTTTTTACATTACTACCCAATATTTGTGCTAAACCCTTGAGGTAAATCACTTACTTTGACATGAGAGGCAACACTGGTCGTCTTGCTGAAGCAAAACGCTGCACTGTCGTAGATCATCGCGGCAGACTTTCTTACTGCACTGGATGAGACCGCCCTGGAAATAAAACAATCAAACTACGTGATTTCAGTGCACCAATAAGCTTCGG
>QXVZ01026504.1:0-14486 GCA_008931825.1 Phallusia fumigata
GCCGATGTTTAAAGCATACAACCATACTGATGCTTTGAAAAATTACGAAATCTAAACTGTTCCTTTTTTTCGTAAACCGGCCATGGTGAGAAACACTGCATCCAACCTTTGGCATTAGCCTTGTCATATCTCTAAACACATTATAAACGCTATTGACATAAAAAATAGTACATGTATATTTTTCATATCACAGTGGACGTACGGAGCACCACATAGCAGAATTAGCTAGTTATGTTGGCAAGCAAAACCACAGGAAGACACGATGGATTGTTCGGAAGACTGAAGCAAGGAATTATTCATTGTTTAATTGATTGCAAGGGTAAAAAGAAAAAAGGAGGCTACAAACATGTTATTTTGTAACATGACAGGTAGATTGTTACTGACAAGGGTGACTTACATCGTTAAAGCCTGTTCTCGGTGAATAATGTTACTAAGAACTCGTTGCTGGGCGAGTTATTACACTAAATGCCTGTTGTTCGGCGAGTATTGTTTCAAGTACTCTTGACTTGGCGAGTATTGTTTGAAGTACTCGTTGATTGGTGAGTATGGTTCTAAGTACTCGTAACTGGGCGAGTTCGTCCCTAAGTACTCGTTGATCGGCGAGTAATGTTCCAGGTACTCGTTAAGTGTCGAGTATGCCACTGTGTAGAGGTCACTTGCAAGCGAAAAGACGCAAAACAAATGCTTAAAACATTGGTCATGCAAATTAATAAATCAATTAAACAAACGGGCGTAATTACCCATGCCTTGTTATCGAAGGTAGTTTTGTATGAGTAGAAGATATAGTTAGTTTGAAAGTTTGTCAGTTAGTTTTTGGCTACGGGTTAGTGCACACAACTACATGTAAGATATCGACGTAGGGATTGAATGGGGGGACATGACGTAATTGCTGTGTATGTGACGTCATTTCTTTCCGCTATTACCGGTTCCTGGGGCTGTGGAAATAATAAATAAATTTTTTTGGGGGGGCAAAGTGGTTTTTGATGAGAGCCCAAAGGCGTAGTTTGGCTAAGTTAAGATCTAACAAGTTTTATTACCAAAGAAGGCTGAAAAAGTAATGCAAATTTTCTTTTCCGGGGATGCACAAAAACCAAGCCACGTTTTATGAGGTGCTGCACCTGCAAAAGGTTCGATAACACTGCAAAGTTAAACTTAGATTGTCACTAAAAATCAATTGTGATGTGTAACAGATAACCTTCTCACGTTTGAGCAAAGTTAAACAGACAAAAATCTTAACTGATAAATGTAAATGCAAATTCGATTTTTTTCTATTGCTACTTCATGCGCCTTGCAAGACGTATATAATTTAGGTTTTTATTAACTGTTTCTGTGGTGATTAAAATTTCAGGTGGTTATTGGTGACTAGTTAACACGGAAGTTTTAAAAATTAACACATAACTGCCAGAGAACTTGTATACAGTGAAAACTTGAATAGTTTTTAACTGAACTGCTCATCAAGTCCGTATCTTGTGTTCCCAAACTTTAAAAATGCCGCGTACAACTCCGATTAGGGAAAGTCTTGATTAGGCAAAAAAGCCTGAGATTTATACAAAGTAAACAACAAACACCAAAGTACAGTGCTGTGGAAAATAGGTCATTTGGCACGACTGACGTCAACAACTTGAGATTCTTGTCCGATACCGAAAGACAAAGACATGATAATTAGGCTAGGCAAGCACGAACTACAGAAAGCAGGAAGTAGGCAATCTTTACACCGATAGATAGTAGTAACATGAACGTCACATTAGTCACTAACAAAGGGCAGTGATATGACATCACCTAAAGTTCATGGCGGGTTTCAAAATGGACAGAAGCGAAGCGAAATAATAAAATAGGCTAAATTTTATAACTGGTGTTAGGGGAAAACCTCCTACTCTCAATTTTGCGTTAAACCGCAATACATATCTTAGTCACGAAGTAACGTCGAAAGTGTAAACATCATAAATCTTTCTTGAACGTAATTGATTTAAAACCGTTAACGTCCTTAAAATCACTGTTACTACCTGGAAAAATATCTTTGAGCAATTAAAATGTCGTTTATTGTTTCAAGCATTATTTTTAAGGTAAACCTCATAACATTACTTGGTCACGAAGCAATGTCGAAAGTGCAAGCATTTCGAATACTATTCAAATATATGTGATTTTAAAAGTTTTTTTAAGTCTTAAAAATCGTAGTTGGTATCGGAAAATATGCCAACGATGTCAGTTATTTCTGCTTTTGTTCTGGCGCGGAAATTTAGGCTGAAATTTGACAAAATGCCGGGTTCGAAATTCGACGATTATCCTATCGAACACCAGCTGAGTGCACTTGAGCGAGGGGTTATTAATCGCCAGTGACGTAGAAATGACGTCAGAGTCGGGTATGTGAACTCAGGAAGATCGGAAGTTAGCAAACCGCACAAGTGGACCAGACTGAAAACAACCACGTGGAATGAAGTAATGTAAAATCCATCAAAAACAATATTGTCATGTACTTGGTTTGGTGATAACAATTTCGAACCTAATACCAGGTATAAGGTTTTACGTAAGATTTCAAAAAAGGCAATTATCAATTTTTTTAACATTGCATTACTTTTTGGGAAATTTTGTTTTGACGTCACAATTTATCAGAAACAATTAAACAAAAACTTTTTGAGGCAANAAACCGCACAAGTGGACCAGACTGAAAACACCACGTGGAATGAAGTAATGCAAAATCCATCAAAAACAATATTGTAATGTACTTGATTTGGTGATAACATTTTCGAATCTAATACCAGGTATAAGGTTTTACGTCAGATTTCAAAAAAGGCAATTATCAATTTTTTTAACATTGCATTACTTTTTGGAAAATTTTGTTTTGACGTCACAATTTATCAGAAACAATTAAACAAAAACTTTTTGAGGCAAGATTTATTACTAACACAATCAATGAGGTCATATTTTTCCTAAAGAAAAAAAATGAAACATACAAACAAATTCCTCGAATGATCAATCACACAAGAATTACATTTTCCCCTTTGCGCTGTCTAAACCGGTCACCCTGTAACCCAATAATTTTTCAAAACGAAATAATACAAAAAGGTAAAAATCTCCAACTGAAAAAGAGATCCTATTTGAAAATGTTACAGCGATCGTCGATTATCAAATATTGCTTATTATAAACAACCTTCGAAAAAAGAGACACAATTTTTCTTACAAATTGATCGTGTGTCACCGGCCAAGAAACGACATCAGCGGGAAACAAAACCCCAGAAATTAGAGCGATAATACCAGAAAATCTTCAGAAACCAGGTAAACAATTATCGGGTTTCGAAAAACGTGCAGTGTGACATGACCACACAGCAATATAGTCCAAAACTACGTTGTAATCGAAAAAGGGTTAGTAACTTCAGCCCATACCACCCTGCGATTGTGAGAAAATCGTGCAGCTTGTTACTTACTCGAAGATTAGGTAGGGAAGACCGCCTGGGAAATTTGTTATTGTCAAGGGCGCGACCGCCATGGTCTATCACGACCCGCAAAACGAACGTACTTGATTCGAGCATTTCAACCTGACCGTCACATGTAATTAGGTTTAACCAGGTTCACCTCGGGACAAAGGCTTAGAGGCTATGTAATGGGAGCCTAGCTGAACGCACCCAACAGCTCGGGCAAATTGTCGCAATTTTTGCGGTAAAAATAACATGTCACATCATGGCGAAAGATTATCTCTCATGATATCGCTGTAATCGGCGAAGGACCGTGAAACAAGAAGCACGACCATGATAAATAATGGTTTACGGAAGCAACTCGTAACATATGCCAAGGTGTGGCGGTGCCGAGTTTTTGACGTCATACTCTACGCGGAGAGCACCTGGCCCTTTAACCCGTGATGTGATAACTTGTAGATGCAACCTTCAGCGCGTCATAATACACTGAAGGTCATGGCCAGCAGCGACAAAGCGAAATGTCAATTTTAGCTAAAGACTGACGCGTAAAAACAAACAAACTACGTCAAAAAACGTGAAATTTTGACTGTTTTTCGCAGAAACTTTTACCGCAAAACGGATAAGGTGAATGCTCCGTTTAAGTCGTAAACTCCAACACAATGAGTAACTGTCATCCTCTTGTAAGTTGACATTGATTAATGTTAGTAGGGTCACTGGCTGCATTGTGGGTAATTAGAATTTTAATCAGCAAACCTTCCCAATCTCGGCCACGACCCATGAAATTACACATCACGTTGAAATATCACACATTATGTTTCCCACGGTTTTTCACAAGAGACAATAGTGCTCTTTGAATTGACCAATGTCGGGTAATTATAAGTAGCTAGAGTGCAAGGCGAGGCATTTTTGTTACAAATCAACGTTAACTAGAATACAATAATTTCCGTTTTAATTTAGACCCCCACAAGCATTTTAATGCATGTTAAACAAAACAATGTCAAACAATCGATTTTCTTGTTCTCAAATCTGCAATGAATAAAATAAACTGGTTTAAACTCGTAAGGGCAATGCATGTCCGACCAAAATTCGGTTTTCGGCAAAAGTTTTCCACCGCTGACATTAAACGTCACGAGCTCAGGGGCACCTCTAGTGGCCGACATTAATTGTGGTGTCTGAGTCACAAATTAGCGTGGTTTGTGGTTAGGTGTGAACAGGTGTGATGGCCCNTATTTCTGGTCCGAATACCACACTAAAATAGAAACAACTCCTGGCAAATTGGCCCATTACCAAGGTTCAAACCGGGGACTATAACCCGCAATCGCATCAAGCAATTTACGACAATTACTTATAACAACGCCAACACAAATAAACGCGAAATCATGTCTAAAAATAACAAGCCTGCTATCGGGTCAACAAAGGAGGTCGCTAGTAGGCTTTTTAACAAAGCAGATGGCTGGATCCCGTACTGGCCTTGTACATTGGTGAAATTACAGGGCAACTGCAACGTATTTTTTCCCGTGCTATTTTCGGCGCTATCACAAGACGGCCGCATCGGTTACGATCCGAGCCATTGGCGGATAATTGAAAGATAATATGTGACGTCATAATACTCGACAGTACCGAGATAATGGCCGTGATCCGGTGACCCGGAGCCAATAATTAAGGGGAACCCCCGCGTGCGGGCTTATGTCGGTTTAAATTTCGAGGAAAAGAACTTAATACGGCGGCCGCGTGGGGAGAAAGGAATGGCGCCTTGTTGTGTGGGGGCGGGCACGAGACAACCCAATGTTTTGAATGAGGTGCAACGCCCTGTGTAGTATGCAAATAAAACTAAACAACATATCTGCCAGCAGCGCGAAGCACAATACGCAAATCGTTTGTGTGGTTGTGGTAATTGCGATTCTTTTAATTGTAATCTAGGTGAGCACGGTTTACGTGGTATATACTGAGATAAGAGAAGTCGAAAGGTCCAGGGTTTGATTACCGACAAGTACCTTTGTCCCAATGAACAATAAACTTAAGTAAAACTGTTTTCCACTTGTGGACGCTAAACTGCAATAAATTTAAAAACTACAAACAAAACGTAAAAAGAACGTAAAGTGTAACAGCGCAGGAAGCGTAACAAAGATCCTAAGGCTTTATTGTTTAACAGGAAGATATTTTCTTTTCGAAACAAAACTACTTTGGTTGTCTAGACCACAACACCTAAGACCAATTGCTTAAACATTTTTTGGATTTATTTTAACAGTTTTGCTTGACAATCCAATTTTTTTACCTGGCAAAAAATTTACTTCGTAAATAAACCTTTAAATGTTAAAACAACAAACTAATATGATAACTGCATGTGGAAAGCCTTGGATTCCATGGAGAATTGTCAAACAAGTCAATATAAAACCTTATCATAACAAATTAAGACTAGGCCATGTGACTGATATACAAATACAACAAATTGGCTGCAATAATAAGCCAAGACATAAATCACATAACATTTACAGCTAAATCTTCAAGACAAATATTATTAGTTTTAGATTTTTAGCCTGCGTTGTATAAAAAAGAGTTTACCTGGAGAATTGACTTTTTCAGTTAAAAATTCCACTTGCTTTTCCAATTCTAACTTCTTCATCATAAAGTCTTCTGCGGACGCATCAGGACTTTCGCCGATCCACTCTTCTTTCTCGTTGCAGGATCCGATAGCAGTTGACTGGAAATTCAAAACATAAACTAAGCGACGTGGTTATAACCCAAAGTAAATAGAGATTGTGCTTGTTCAATTGCATTCAATCAAAGCCCTACGATACAAAACTCAAATGTTATGGGTCATAATTTTATCGTATTGTCTTATGTGCATAAGGCAAAAAGCTAGCAAAAAGCACACTGCTATAACATAGGACAAAAATAGATGCAAACCTGTCATTGTTAAAAACTTGAAAATAGACAATTAAATACAATGTTAAATAGAAAATGTTTTGCAGCTGCTTGCTATTAAAATCTAAGAACATCAACAAATAAAAGATAAGAATTCTTCTAAAAATAAAAAAGCAGTAGTAGCAAACAACAAAAGATCTTATTCTGGCAGCATACTGCCAGTCAAAATTTATACAATGCCTGGCAGCAGCAGCAGTTTATACATGCAATGCTATTTTAGTTTCTTACTAAAAGATGCACAAAGAGTAATTGAAACAGTAGTTCTGATAATTTGATAATTCTTCGTAACAGAGAATTTTGAAACATAACATGTGTTGATGCAGAAAATTAAATTTAAAATGAACAATTTTTGTTCGAATGGTATTTGAAACATATTTGTACCTTTTCCTCCTTCGACAGTTTGACTCCTTGCAGTTTTTCTGGGTCAGATATCAATTCACGAATGTGAGCTATAAATTGAACCAATGTCATCTTCGCAGCTGTAATAACACACAAATGTTAAATGTAAACCCCTACTACTTAAATATAAACAAAATTACTTGTAATAAAACGATCTGCCCAAGAGTATCTGCTGCCTCAGCTTGTAAACTGCCTAGCTAAAAAATTACTACCATTTCTGCCTGAATCTGAGCTGAACTCAAATGCAAGTTTATTACTAACAAACACAAAATAATAGCTTTTCTTTGCACAAACTGCAGAATTTTTATTGCAACAATAAACTCATCTCTTCTTCTTAACTGGCTTTTTTTCCTGTTCGACTATCTTTTCTGTTTCTGAAACAGAAAAACTTATCTTAGCATTCTAAACTGTATAAACTGCACAGCTATCTTTTTAGATTTACTATTTAATGCCCATAGCTCTAACTATGTGCGGGACTGGGCAAACAAATACTAATACAAATCAAAGACAACAAGTAAATACCTGCCCAGTCCAAAAATTCAATGCTTTGTTTCTTTTCATATCGAATGGCTATTTGTTTGGGAGTTTCCCCATTGCAGTTTCTTGTCTCAATACTTGCTCCAGCCTCAAATAATGCTTCAAGACATGGGACTTGACCCCAAGAAGAAGCAAAATGCATGGGGGTATATCCTGAAACAACGAAAATTAAATTGTGAATTGTAAACTGGGTTGTAACACATGTTGTGCGCTGCCTTTAAAACTGGGTTGTAACACATGCTGTGCGCTGCCTTTAAAATTACAGAAACGCAATTAGATGGGATGAAATGGTTAGATTGAGAGGAAGAAAGTATAACAATATTAATTGAAAAGGTGCTTTTGAAAATGCAAAACCTAAAAAAACTGCACCAATGGAGGCAACATTTATCCCAATCACACCTACAGCATTCAAAAGGATCCATGATAATTTTATAGCATTTTTATCAGAAACCCAAATGGCAGCAAACCACTTATCAGTTATACTGTAATAGGGTTCTTTAACACAAAATGTACTAGGATTGGGCAGTAATACATTATTTACAATGGTGTTTATGTAGTCCAAACCAAACTAGGTTCAAACTGTAAAAATAGAACAAAAAACTAATTTTGATCACCAGTAGCCCAAGGTAGAGATTAAGTCGATCAATCTTATATGTTGTGTAAAAATCTTACATGTTTAGTCAGATGTTTCTTGGGGCAAGATTGGCACTTAACTAAGTAATTTAAAGAGCTCAAACAATGTTTTTGACAAACTGACTTAATATTAAGCTCATTTTCTAGTCTATTTACAATTAGTCCAGTTTAGTTACACAATAAACTGATAACATACCTGTGGCACTTGCTTGGTTTGGGTCTGCTCCACGTTTTATGAGATCCTTAAGAATATCAACCCTTCCCAACATACTTGCCATTTCAAGAGGTGTTTTGCCCATTTTCACCCGATGAGTCAACAGCTCTGCTGCATTTTCATGGTGAGCATCATCAGGGTTTGTAAAGACACTGAAAAGTGTAACACTAGTAACACATCAATCAAATCGAGATATTGAATGGTTTGATTGCTAACAAAGGACGTACAACCGTGAAGAAGAAAAAATACTGCAAAATATACATAATCATGTGCTATTTCCTCTTTCCAAAATGATATATTAAATACTAGACCTTTTGTTTGGGGTGTGGAAAAAGTGGTAAGTATATTGTATATACATATGCCAGTCTGCAGAGTATGGCAGCTGCACGCGCGAGTTGTTTTTCAAATTTTTTTCCTGCACGCCAATTTTTTTTGACTGCACGCGGATTTTTTTCTTTGCACGCGAAGGTCAAAACATAAAACAATCGACAAATAACGGCTAAATTAACGCACGCATCAATTAAAAATAATGTAAACATGGAGCTTTTTATACACAATGTTTTTCACACAGGTGTTTTCACACTGATTTGCACTAAAGACATTTTTTGCCCTGCCTAGTCATCTTTGTCACTTGTGTTACACGCGGGCTAGTTGGTCTTGCACGCGGACTTAGGGGTCGCGCACGCGGGATATTTCGGTCCTGCACGCCCGAGATCTCATCGGGAACTGCCATATTCTGCAGACTGGTACATATGTGCCAGATTGGAAAGAATGACCTGCGCGGAGGATTTATCCTCCGCGCAATATTTTGGTTTTGAGCCTATAATCCGCGCACTTTCGGTGATTTCAGTACAAATCCGCGCACAATTTTACAATCCGCGCACAATCTTCACCAACTGCTTTATATTGTAAATAGATGATTTATTTGCGAACAAATCTTACACCTTCAACAACTACTAATACAACTTTAACGGCTACGCAATGTCATTTCGGGTAAAATCGAAAACACAAAAAAACGTAAAATTGTTACGCATGACTGCACGTTGTTTAATGTTTCCAAANCAGCGTAGTAGACACACATCGACAAACACGAAATAATGCAATCGTCAGGAGTTTTACGTAAGTATTTTTAAAATTTGTAGTTTGTAAAAAAAATTGTAAAAACTTTTATAGCTATATGCTTTTCAGGTATTGTTTTGTTTGCAAGCGGATTTTTGCTGTGCTGTGCTATACCGATGAACAGAAGACTTGAAGATGTTTGCGAAGAACTTTTGTTATTAGGTTCCACAGCTAATGCTTCTATAAACGAAATTAATCAGTGTCGTGGTAAGAAACTTAATTTTTTTTATGATTGTAATAAGTTAACGGTAAACCAAACAGATGGGTTTTACAACATAGGCCTACCATAGTCAAAAATTTGCGGCAAGTCGACGCCCAAACTTTGCGGCAAGTCGACGCCTGATATTTGACAGACTACTGTAAACCTTTATAGATTTTATCCCGGACTATGAACAAGTGCCCTGTTTGCCCTTTGAATGTTATGACATGCCCCCATGCGACTTTGGATACAGCGAAGACGAATTGGGATGCAAAATATGCCAATGCAACAGTAAGTAAAATCAACATATGGAAGTATCTGCGTTTTTATCCTGCTGCAGTGCTTGCTAATGGAAACACTCCGATATCTAAACTCTTATATCAACTGCCAAATATTTCAGTCCAAATAAGGTTTCTTGTCTGCTACTGGGTCTCGTTACTTTAATAGACACAACACTGTGCAAAAGAACCTGTTTATCTTTAATTGGAACAAAATACTGAATTTGAATATCTCCTAATACAGCTGTGTACAACGGAGATATCGAGTTGACAATGAAGTCTCAAGATCGCCTTAACCGGTTGCTTGGAACTTCTCGCAATTCCGCTGGAGGGGGCTCAAGCGAACAGCTGTTATGGGACAAGGATTACGATTCAGTCCAAGGAGTGTATACGATTCGATTTACCCTTGAACGATCACTAGGTACATAAAGTATTTATATTTTGGTGGTAATTGTTTAACGTAAGATTTCTTTAACCATTATGAATATTTTTGCACCAATTTATGAATTACGCTATTAAACGTACAGGCGTGGTTCACGAAGTTCCAGAACTAGGTGAAAACAATTTTCTTTATTTTAAAAGTGAAATTTTCAAATTTTAGTCCACCGTCGCGCTACTGCCTCAATGTAACTCTGTTGGCTTACATTATTATTTTCGATTTTTTTAAAATGATGACTTCAATTTTGGGTAACCCACCCTCTGGGTCTACTTGGTCTAAGCAAAGTCGCTAAAATTTCTTGCAAATTAAGATTGCTATCGAAACCATTTTTTGGCCTAAAAGGTTAAAGAAAACAGTGTGCGAAAATGTTTTTTTTTTGCATTTAGAACCATCAGCGGTGACGGCAATCTTGTCAGCAATAAGCGACATCGCCACCAGCACTTGCATCAGGTTCAGGCACCTCCGCAGTGATGGTTATCACCTTGCCTTTACTGGAGGTATAGGTTGTTATTCCAAGCTTGGAAGGAGTGGAGAAGGCGACAAGCAAGAAGTAAGACGGCATCACAAAAGCTTTAGCGCAAACAGAAGCTGTTCTGTGGTTTTTGTGTGCTTGTATAGTTGCAAATTAAAAACATTAATCTCTCGCATCAACAGGGTTATCCCGCATCAATAGGACGGGCTTTGACAAAATAGGACAAAAACCGCTGTAAGAGCTTGTGCAGTCAATATGGTCACCAAAAAATAATGTCGCAAAACTGCATGGATTGCTTTATTATTCCACGGGCGCAAATTCCAGGAGGGGGGAAATGTTCCCCCAAACGTTTGGTTGGGGGGACTTCTATTCATTTGTTCCCCTAATATTTTTGTTTCGATTGTTTAAAAAAAACTGTTACGGATTTATTGTATTGAGAATGAAACCCAAAATCTTTGTTAAAAACCCCCTAATCTTTGTTTCAAGCGGGTTCAAAGCTGGTTTACTGTTGCATTAAAACATTTTTAGCACTTTTTAAATACTCTTGCACCAGTTAGGCGATCGCAAACAGTTTTAACGGCGTTCTAGGACCGTCCCAGCCAAAAAAAATTATTGTGACGTCATAACTTTTAACATGACTTCATCTACACAAAAATTACTTACAGGAACAAAAGTCTCCCTCAATAAATTCAATGTATTAGCGCCACTGTATCATTCTAAAATGTACTCCGAAAACCTAATTTAAAAGTTTTTTTCTAAAAAATATTCCTTTTCTTCTGAAAAGAAAAAACATCTTCGCTCCTAATCGCACAATACGCAGTTTTAGTCTCGTATCATTGCAACTGCAATCATTTTCTCATTCTTTTCTCAGATACGGATCGGCAGTGGTTGTGGAACGAAAGGCCGTGTACTGCACGAGATTATGCACGCTCTGGGTTTTTGGCACGAACACACGCGGCCTGACAGAAATGGTCATGTCAGGATTCACTGGGAAAATATTCAAATTGGTAGCTAGCTGTGTGTAAAAATTATTTGTTTGTTGTGTTTAAATTCTCGATAGGTGGAATAATAGCTCAAATAGCTTAAATAAAAACAAACCCCCACTTAACGGAAGTTTCGTTTACAATCATTTTCTTGCCACCGCAAAATCCCTGCATTACTTACAGCTGGTGGCAGTAGAGGGTTCACTTTTTGCAACATCTTTTCACAAGCGCCGTTAAGTGTTATGAAAAGTCAATCTGCAACAAATCAACCTCTTTCTAGATCGGCTCAAGAACTTTTTGATCCGCGATCAACTTGAAATAGAATTGGAAAACTCGCCTTATGACGTCACAAGTGTTATGCAGTACGACTCTTATGCGTTTTCGAAAAACGGTCACCCAACCATGACCGACTTGGCTGGCAACGTCATCAACGGACGGGTAATGTTATAAAAATTAATAATTTTGCTTTAACAAGGTTAATACAATGTAATGTAAATATTTCCAAAATCGCCTTCGTTCCCAATAATGCGAAACATAATATCTTATTTCGATGTATTTACACTTCATTGAACAAATTTAAACATTGAATGACAACAAAGCATTCCTTTCAAATGTTTGCCAAAAATACGAAATATACAAATTAGGTTTTTAAAACATGACCAATACTTCATTGTTTTACAGAGCGAGGAACTTTCAGAGCAAGACATCAGACGCATCAACTACCTGTACAAATGTCCGAACCACTAGCAGAATATTTCTGAACACATTTTGTCGCAATTCACTGTTGAAATTCGTATGTAAATATACCGATAGTCAGAAACTAGTAGCGGTTTAAGTATCGGTTGATACAAACAGGAGTGCCAAGGCCAAAACACGGCTGTCGAGTGGAAGCCAAAGTCCACCTGGCTGCAATTAGGAACCAATAAAACGCGTGCATTACCTTGAGAACAGGAAGCTAGTGGTTTTGATTCCACTGCGTTTCGCATTATTAGGAGAAAAGTTTGGACTGTGACAGAGTCGTTCAGAGCTGCTTGTTCAATTGCTATTTGTGCCAATCCCATACTTTGATTAGTCAATAGTCAGCTTATCTCTGAGACAAACACGGACTTTGATCAAGTAGAGAAACTAGGCGAAACTCGACGTTCCGTCGCAGCAGAAAAACAAACGAACAACAAGCTACAAGTGTTTCGTTCGTTCACTCGACATTGTAACAACTGTACTGTTGTTCACAAGGGAAGGCGTTAGTAGTTGACGTTTTAAACTCGGTAAATGGCAGAATACAGAACAACACCTAACGTGTTTTTTTNTTTGGATTTTTTATCACTGACGGAACCTTGATTATACGTGTTAAGTTATTGTTTTATTTTGGCCTCATAACGTCCTAACGTTGCGCAGCTATTCCCGGCTTGGTGATTGTTTTAGTGAAATTGGGTCGTTATGATTTCTTCACGAGCGAAATAAACTCAACTCAACTCAAGATATTATAAGTATGGTGCGAATTTATCTTTGGTTTTTAAAATGCCCGTTACAGCTGATTTAAAATTACCTTTGAAAGTGCTGTCAACCGAGGACATTTTGTTTTAAAGTAAATAAATTCTATCCAAAATCTACTAAAAACGAAGTAAAAAACCGTTTAACATATAATTAGCACCATATCACAAAACAAAGGTAGTTTCAAAACCCCTTTTTAAGTGTGCAAAGTTTTAAACGTTAAAAGCCGTGCGTGTAACAACGATAAGTCACAAAATGCAGTATTTATTTTATGTAGAGCCAAAGTGCAACAGTTCATAGCTGACAACAACCTTCACGAATCAGCTTCCAACTTTCTTGCGGCTGCCAAGCGACTTACCAAGAATGCTATGGCCAAAGTTACTGGCACTTCGGAAGAGGGTTAATTACACCTACGACTTCATCACTTCATGTAATTCGTGATGTTAAAATAAACAAGTCTTGTAATTACCTATGTGCATGAACTTTCCTGTAAAAGCAAAGCATCTACAGCATTGGGCATTTTGGGCTACGTCAGGAGTTATGGTGACAAAATTGTTCTGAAGTTTCATATAACGGGCTTTGAGCGCAGTTAAGCCTTGTTAAGTACACCCAGCAATATCAGCCTTCGGACAAACCAGTGTATCAGAAAAACTAGCAGAGAAGATACAGAGAGAGCCAAAACGTAACTCAATGTGAAGTTACGGAAACACTGTGTGTTCTGGGAATTGGAAACCTCATGCTTTGGTCCATTAGGTCAATTGCCCATTAACAAACACAATATTCTTGATTTGGTTGGCTGTATTATACTTGTTATAGATTTGGAACCTCAGAACTGGTTTGAAAACGAATCTGGTATAGTGAAAACGCAGCAAATACAAACTTTGGTCAATAGGTTTGATTAAGATTCTGGCGTTTTGTTGCTTTCTAAATGCGTAGATCAAATACCACTGGCCATCAAAACGGAAATAACAGGTGTCAGTTTATCCACAAATCATTGCGGTATTTTAAGGTAGGCCAGTGGTTCCAAACCGGGGAGAGATTCCTCCCCAGGGAAAAATTTGATGAAACGAGGGGAGGAATTTTCACCGTGTAGTAAAGTTATTCATGATAAGTGTAGTGTTTCTTTTTAGGTAGACCAGTGGTTCCAGACCTTTTAATGATACTTTATATCACTTCTTGTCTAGTAGGAAGGAAGTGAAAGTTCCAACTAACCGAAGGGGGGACGCACTAAAAAAGGTTGGGAACCACTGATATGGACCATTGTCTAAAATACGATAGACACCCCTGTAATAGACTGAGCAACTACAACATACCCGCAATAGTAAGGGCATGCGACCAAGTAAGTGCCCGGTCATCACACTTAACATGTCTCCAAAGAAACCAAATC
>QXVZ01026521.1:0-17521 GCA_008931825.1 Phallusia fumigata
ACTTGCTTTCAAACCAGGGTGATAAAGTCCATTTCCAATCCACAGGTACACCTGAAAAGATCCTCGAACATCTCTTGGAGTACCTGCAGCCCTGGAACATCGGACGACGCGAGGAAGCCATGGAAGACTTTATCATTATGTATCCCGTCTTTATGAGCACGGAGCATCTGTGCAACCTCCTGCTGAAACATTATCGCTCGGAGAAAGCCGACAATGTTGAATGCTCGAGGTCCCTCAAACGCAAAGTGGTTTACTTCACTGTGAGGTGGAGTCACATCTCTTCCTACCTCTTTAAGTCCGATCTAACGATTGACTCGTTCCTTAAAGTAAGTAGGTTTGTTATCGATGGTTCTACATGTTTCCAATTAAATATTGTTACCATTGGCACTTTATTTTTCGTGCATGCACTTGAATTAATGTATATCTGATGCAAATTTATTCCTCCTAGGATTTACAAGAGGACGTGCAACTTGACATTCTCGACAACTCAACGTACACTCTCCTCAGAGACGATTTAAACAGCGTCTTCACCAGCACCGAAACGTAAGTATAAAAAAAACCCAATAAAAAGTTGATCATTGGCCGTTGGTAACGTGGACACTTCTTTTAAACAGCGACATTTGTAACAACGGAACCTCAAAACAATCACTTATTTCCGTTGGGGAATCCGTGCACAGAATCCAACCGACTGGGGTTCCTGACGGCAAAGTAAGGCCGGTTAGATCCACCGACCAAGTCTTGCTGAAAGTCCACAACATGCACAAAACCTACACCACTGTGAGAATCTCAATATCATCGAACGTAAGTGGCAACGCAGGGAAATTCCTGTTGCATAAATTATGCATGCTATTTTAATCGTTAGTCAAATTGTTACGGTAAGATTGTATAGCCAGTGCCTGATATGGTAAATTGTGATGCCTGTTTTTATTTTTGACATTCGAGTTTTGGTAGGGTTTTGTGTGGAAACGTAGTGTTGAATAATGGAGATTATGACGCATTTTTAAATTTAGGTTGCACTATAGACTATGCCCAAAAACCTTCAGTTGAAGAGGACAGAGCTAGCATTTTTTATTTCTGAGAAAATTTATTTTTACCGTTATCTTTGTTTACCACAGGTCGACGAAATTATCAATGCTGTCGCCGAAAAGATGAGCAGACCAAGCAAAGGGTTAATGCTGTTCGAAGTGCAAGAAGATGGAGGTAAGAGTGATTCCTATCCAAGGCGCTTTGCCAGCACATAAAAATCACGTGACCTAAACCGACCGATTTGTCATACAGACGTGATCGAGGTGTCGCGGAAGCAGACTTCTATTGCCACATCACTAAAGATCAACAGTCGCTTGTATATCTGCACTCAAGAGGAAAGGACAGCGTTGGTAAGTCAACACTACGAATGTTGTGCCGCGTTGGCTATATCCGCTTGTTGTTTAGTGCCCGTTGTTTTGCAAAGCATCTTATGGTTTATGATTCTCTAACCGATGATGCTTTTTATAGAGTGTTTTGAAGTGGAGTCCCCCGGCGGTGTCGTCATGTCATCTTGAGGTGGTCAGCTCATTGGAAATAGCGTATCACGTGACACAGTACGATTGGGAACTTCTGAATAACGTTTATGTGGTAAGTACAGTCCACATAAAGTCGAACGATGTTGTCTTGATACCAGCAAGCAACATAATTTTCACTCCTTGTTAGGTGCAAAACAGTTGAACCTCCTCGGCTATAACATCGTTGCTTTGTTTTAGATGGAGTTCGTATACAAGGTGTTCGGTGCTCACAAGTTTAAAGGCGTCACCCCTAATCTGGATATCTTCACGCGGCGATTTAACCAACTCGCTTACTGGGCCCCCACCGAAATCTGCAGTTGCCAGAACCTCAACAAGCGGGTACAGCTTCTAAGAAAGTTTATCAAGATCGCGCAACAGTAAGTAAATGTCACTAAAATCGGTGTTCTGTATGTAACTACTGTTGACGTGGGATTTTATTTATCGCCCTAATTGAACTTTTACTAGACTACGTGTAAATTTTGTTTGTTTGGTCTTATAAAACCTAGCAGTTGCTGATTAAAAGTTTTTGTCGTTTGCAGTTTAAAAATGTATCAAAACATGAACGGTTTCATGGCGATGATGATTGGAATTGGAAACCAGGCGGTCAGTCGTTTGTACAACACGTGGGAAAAGTTGCCCGCAAAATACAAGAAGCTGGTTCAGGAATACGAATCTATTCTTGTAAGCATTCTTGGAACCATTTTATCCTTCGATTCTGGATCAAACATTAAAACAATTTTCCTTGTGCCGCAGGATCCCTCGCGAAACCACCGTTCATACAGGCTCCATGTTTCAACCTTACAATCGCCTTTGATACTGTATTTACCCCTTCTGTTGAAGGACATGACCTTTCAACACGAAGGCAACGATAGCATAAAGAATGGTCTCATAAACTTCGAAAAAATGGTAAGTGAAGCATTTTTTTAAAGAAAACTCGTGCGTGGTGTTTAATCGAGTACCTTCTGCTTTACAGCATATGATCAGCAATAGCATTCGGACAGTTATACAAGGGTGTGCTAATCGAATCGGTAAGTTGCCTTTCGTGTATTCATATAAATTGCGTTTCGTGTACACATACGTTTCAACCATATTTTGTGTTGGCTTAAACTCTTTCATAGCACCATACGTTTCACTGAAGCTAAAATAACTGTTTCTTGGCCGTTACATAATGATCTTCTTTTGTTTTCTGTAGACGAAGATCACATACTTGAGAGCACAAAAACCGCTGAGGAATCACGAAATTACGTTCGTCAATTACAAGTTATTACTGACCAAAAACTACTCAACGAAATGTCCAATAAACTTGAGCCAAGACGTTGAAGTCCATTTAATGCTGGTGCCCTCAAATGTGTTCCAATTGTACCGTTTTTGGAGGCTATTGCCTTTTGTGACATGGTGGAGAAATTTCTGTTACGAAGCGGTACTACGCCTGTTACGTGCAATATTTGTAAACTTTTACGTCGACCGTACGCGCACACCTTTAGTTATATATTTATATTGTTTATTCTGCAACGTCGTTTTTGTTTTGTTCAAAAGTTCACAGACAGATATAAAATAATTGCGTGGTGTGTCAACAATGATGGTGGCCGTTTTGGTGACAAACTCTCAGGCTGCCTATTTAAATGACGCTAATATTGCTGGTTCGATTTTTTAAACTTTAGTTGAGGTGGCTTATTGGAACAAAAGAAATCTATTTGGTTGATTCATATTTCTTTGGTTTTGTACCCAGGCATCTTTTGTTTCTACTTTTGTAAAAATTGAGCGTTGTTCCATCATTTTGTGTGTGACTTTTATGTATGTGTGTGTGTGTGCATGCTTTTATTTCGTCGCGATAAACTGACTTTTTTTGTTTTGTTTTATTCAAGAGTTTATCTGCATTATCTTACCAGTGTTTTCTCATAAAATTTGCATTCCGTTCAACTTCTTTGTCGTCTTGTTCCCAAGCATTTCAAAACAAATAGAAATACTTTTTCACAAAGTGGAGGGGTTGGTTAACACTACGTAAATAAAAAAATCTTCAGGAAACAATAATGCCAGGGACAACGTTGTGCAGAAAATGGGAAATGGAAGACAAAATTTTAGTAGCGTCAAAAATTTATAATTTACCATTCCCTTTTCATATTAAATCAACAGGTTATATTTCATTTACCTCTTAATTTTTGCCAATTATAAAAGTTTTTTCTCGGTCAAAAACTAATAATCAAGTTTTTACCCAGCTCAAAAAACACCACAAGCACAACTCGATTTTTGGCAATTTTAAGCTGCAGCTGCGACGACTAAAATTGTTTCTAAATCATATCCAGCAGTGGGCGCTGTGGAGTCACTTTTCATATTTGACCCCCGCGGAAGACAGTTCGAGTTCGTATTTACCGACCGCCGAGCAACAGGATGTTCATACGGGTTATCCTATGACTTGCAAAACATAGAACTTTTGAATTTAGGTTGTCATAAGCCTACAGGATTTTACTACTTCGAGTAAAACTGCTAACAATATAACCGAAACCGCACCGGCTATTTTTACGCAAATGTTGCTTCAAACATAAATTTAAAATCAGCCACCTGATGCTTTTTAAACCGAGCTTGCCACTTTAATCCATAGTACTCGTAAGGCAGGCTGTTGTGAACGTTCACGTCACGAAACGATTAAAGCACACAGGGTCAATTTCCGCCTGCTGCGTAACATAGGGCAAAGCTGGCTTTCAGGTTTAGCAAGAGCTTGGACATGTACCAACCCAGTGATTCTCAAAGTGTGGTCCGCCGTCCAATCATATTGGTCCGCGAAAAGATGACTTAAACTAGGCGAGTGTTTATAAAATCGTCTGTTTTGCCAGCGATGCTCGACAGGTAACTGCAAGAACAACTGCAATGTTTGCCCCAGTTAGGTGTTTTTGCAACGAGATGAAACCATGCTCGCGCGGAAGAAGAACTACGTTTTGCTAAAGGCGGACTGCTGTAAACACATTCGAAATAGTTTTAGAGATTGTGCGACACCCTTTCTAATCCCATGTAATAGTTGCAAACTGATTTTTGCGTTTCCCTTAACCAACACAAATTAGCATCCTTAAAAAAGAGAAACACATTTTTAAAACTAATATTTTACGCAATTGCCGTTTTTTGCAGTAGTTTATTTAGTTGCATCCGTTTCCCACACAATTGTACAGAAAACGGAAAACGAAGTTTGCGACACACCACAGTTTCATCTGAATTAAACCAACCCAAAATACAATCGGTAAAAGGCTATTCCTGCTAAAAGTCGCTAGAAATGCAGCAACGCCGCAGACACAACAAGTAGACGCTTGAGGATGTGGAAGAATTTTGAACAGCGGCAATGATTCGACTTCGTGCGGCCACGGATAGCTTCACAATCAGCATACGACTCAGGAACGTTTTTCAAACTTTTCCACGCTCTTCGTTTTTATGCGGGTTTCGCACGGATTACGTAACAACGGCTGAAGAGGAAAAGAGAGCCAGGCCCTGGTCACGAGCCGATCACGCACTCAACGCATGTCCGGCCGTCGGGCGCACATGGAAAATTTTACACTGCTGCCCAAGCTGCATGACGAAATTTCCGATCAGCAACGATACAAAGCAAGCCAGAGCATGTTTTAATGGTAAGTGGCAGCTTCCATTTCTTTTTTCTGACAAAGCTCCCACCAAAAAATGCATGCCAACTCTTTGAGAAAAAATCATTCAATTATTAGCAAATTTTGATCGCAAAAAGGGAAAAGCAGCCCAATTTTTACATGTTTTTATCGTTGTGGCCTTTTATCGTAAGTGCTGATTCATAGTCGATCGTTTGGAAAGTAAATTTGCGATTCGATCAGCTGAGCGACTGACGCCGGCAGACGCGTGCTGTCTGTAAACATTTCCACCACGCTAGCTGTGACGTCAGCGCCGCTATATAAGGTCGAACGCACAGCTGATTCGTTCTACTTAGTCGTCTGTAATCAGTAGGCAATAACTTGAGTAGACCAGTCAATTAAATTTAGGTAATTCTTTTAAAATGGAAATCGCTAACGCCAACGGATATACCAACGGGCATGTAGCCAACGGATTAAAAATGAATGGCGTGCATAAGCCTGTGGTTAAAAATCATCAGATGAAACGTGTTGTCAATTTTAACCCTGGACCTGCGAAACTTCCGGAATCGGTAAGTCACAGTTTGCCCTGTGGTTATGTGAAAATGCATCTATAGACAATATTATGTGTTTTCACAGGTTATGCAACAAGCACAAAAGGAATTTTTAAACTATGATGGATTAGGAATTAGTGTTATGGGTGAGTAAAACTGGACTTGTTTAACTAATANAAGGCAGGCTGAACGTTCACATCACGAAACGATTAAAGCACACAGGGTCAATTTCCGCCTGCTGCGTAACAAAGGGCAAAGCTGGCTTTACGGTTTAGCAAGAGCTTGGACATGTACCAACCCAGTGATTCTCAAAATGTGGTCCGCCGTCCCCTCATAGTGGTCCGCGAAAAGATGACTTATACTAGGCGAGTGTTTATAAAATCGTCTGTTTCGAGAGCATGTTAGAATGGAATTATGTTTGGTGGTCCTCAGAAAAAAGTTCGAAGATAATGTGGTCCTTGGGCTAAAAAGTTTAAGAAACACTGTACTAACCAAACAGAACAATGTCATATCGATATGCACTAACCCGGTTGTTGTTGCAACGAGTGCGACCACATATGTAGCCCATGCCAGCGATGCTCGGCAGGTAACTGCAAGAACAACTGCAAAGTTTGCCCAAGTTAGGTGTTTTTGCAACGAGATGAAACCATGCTCGCGCGAAAGAAGAACTACGTTTTGCTGAAGGCGGACTGCTGTAAACACATTCGAAATAGTTTTAGAGATTTTGCTACACACTTTCTAATCCCATGTAGTAGTTGCAAACTGATTTTTGCGTTTCCCTTAACCAACATAAATTAGCATCCTTAAAAAAGAGAAACACATTTTTAAAACTAATATTTTACGCAATTGCCGTTTTTTGCAGTAGTTTATTTAGTTGCATCCGTTTCCCACACAATTGTACAGAAAACGGAAAACGAAGTTTGCGACACACCACAGTTTCATCTGAATTAAACCAACCCAAAATACAATCGGTAAAAGGCTATTCCTGCTAAAAGTCGCTAGAAATGCAGCAACGCCGCAGACACAACAAGTAGACGCTTGAGGATGTGGAAGAATTTTGAACAGCGGCAATGATTCGACTTCGTGCGGCCACGGATAGCTTCACAATCAGCATACGACTCAGGAACGTTTTTCAAACTTTTCCACGCTCTTCGTTTTTATGCGGGTTTCGCACGGATTACGTAACAACGGCTGAAGAGGAAAAGAGAGCCAGGCCCTGGTCACGAGCCGATCACGCACTCAACGCATGTCCGGCCGTCGGGCGCACATGGAAAATTTTACACTGCTGCCCAAGCTGCATGACGAAATTTCCGATCAGCAACGATACAAAGCAAGCCAGAGCATGTTTTAATGGTAAGTGGCAGCTTCCATTCCTTTTTTCTGACAAAGCTCCCACCAAAAAATGCATGCCAACTCTTTGAGAAAAAATCATTCAATTATTAGCAAATTTTGGTCACGAAAAGGGAAAAGCAGCCCAATTTTTACATGTTTTTATCGTTGTGGCCTTTTATCGTAAGTGCTGATTCATAGTCGATCGTTTGGAAAGTAAATTTGCGATTCGATCAGCTGAGCGACTGACGCCGGCAGACGCGTGCTGTCTGTAAACATTTCCACCACGCTAGCTGTGACGTCAGCGCCGCTATATAAGGTCGAACGCACAGCTGATTCGTTCTACTTAGTCGTCTGTAATCAGTAGGCAATAACTTGAGTAGACCAGTCAATTAAATTTAGGTAATTCTTTTAAAATGGAAATCGCTAACGCCAACGGATATACCAACGGGCATGTAGCCAACGGATTAAAAATGAATGGCGTGCATAAGCCTGTGGTTAAAAATCATCAGATGAAACGTGTTGTCAATTTTAACCCTGGACCTGCGAAACTTCCGGAATCGGTAAGTCACAGTTTGTCCTGTGGTTATGTGAAAATGCATCTGTAGACAATATTATGTGTTTTCACAGGTTATGCAACAAGCACAAAAGGAATTTTTAAACTATGATGGATTAGGAATTAGTGTTATGGGTGAGTAAAACTGGACTTGTTTAACTAATACAAGCCAAAATCTTAAACATGCTAGTAGTAACAACTCACTTTTGTGTTTAGAAATGAGCCATCGTTCCACAGAGTTTATGAACATAATGAGTGAAACAAAGAACACCTTGATCAGACTTCTGTAAGTTGCCCAGATTTCCCATTACTTTTTATTGTACATCAAAAACTGTTGGTATTTTTTAGCATTTACCATATCTACCTTGTTTACTGTTAAAAAAAACATTTCCGTGTATCAACTTTGTTATTTCATCTCAGAAACATTCCCGACAACTACAAGATCATGTTTTTGCAAGGAGGAGCAACAGGACAATTTAGTGCCTTGCCTATGAATCTCATTAGAAGGTCACCCAATTCTTCTGCAGATTACATTGTGACTGGAACCTGGTCAGCAAAAGCTGTCAAAGAAGTAAGATGTTGTTTTTTATTATGCGGATGTTTAATACCTTTTGCATGTCATAGGAATAATCACCAAATTTGATTTTGCAGGCAGAGAAGTATGGAAACATCAATGTCATCCACCCAAAACTTAAGAAATACTCAAGTAAGTATTCTTGACTGTAGGGTTATGTGTGATTTGTATTTTCTGAACACTTTGACTTGACTGTTACATCCTTTTTTTAGGAATACCAGACGAAACAGAGTGGAATTTAGACCCCGAAGCTGCCTATGTTTATTACTGTGATAATGAAACCGCCAATGGTGTTGAATTTCCATTTGTGCCTGAAACCGGAAATGTGCCTTTGGTTGCTGACATGTCTTCCAATATTCTCTCACGACCATTTGACATCACCAAGGTAATGCTAATTGACAACATTATTTGTGTGCGTGTGTGATTTTCTAATAAATAGACGCTTTTATTTGAAGTTTGGGGCCATTATTGCTGGAGCTCAAAAGAACATTGGCTGTGCTGGGGTGACCTTAGTAATAATTCGTGAAGACCTTATTGGCCACAGCATGAAGGAATGTCCTGTAGTGTTGGACTACAAAACCCAAATTAGCATGAATTCCCTGTATAACACACCACCATCCTACAGGTAAACAGCTTCTATGATACAAAGTGTACAAAGTAAGATTAAACCTGTTTGCTCAACATTGAATTCTGCTTTCCAGCATTTACCTTATGGGACTCGTACTCGAATGGATTCAGCAAAATGGTGGAGTTTTGGGCATGGCCAAGAAATGCGTCCAAAAGTCACAACTTATATACACAACGATCGCGGAGTCGAACGGCTTCTACAGGTAATGTAAAATTCTACCGAAAATCACAACATTTTAATGCATCGGCAATTACCGAAATTTTCTGTTTTTTAGTTGCCTTGTTGAGAGCGGTGCCCGGAGCCGAATGAACGTCACGTTTAGAATTGGTGGTCCAGGAGGAGACGAAGCCCTGGAAAAGGAATTCGTGGAGGAAGCGAAGAAAGCAAATATGCTCGGTCTTAAAGGACACAGGTAACCTTACTCTTTGTGGCTGGAGAATGACGCACAGTATCAGACAGTGTACCGAACACCGCTTGTGGAACCCTCTCAATCTTTTTACAAAAATACCAAAAATGATTGTGTTGGCTTATTAATGCTGATTCACACCAGATGCGTCTACCGGTTGCGGAACGGTTTTTTGATCTTGCATTTACCCCAGCCGCGACCACAGTTTATCTATCAGACAGGGCCAAAGTGTTTTATGTTTGATAGATAGACTTTGGTCATTCTGGTGTAAGTGCCCGCTGCTTGCCGCGAGATCAAAAAACCGTACCGCAACCGGTAGACGCATCTGGTGTGAATCAGCCTTTACACTTCAATATATTTTGTGTGCAATAAACATTCTCCTTTTTGTCACACAAAAAAGCACCGAAGTGCAAAATGATTTTTACAGCTCAAAAACTCTGCCTTCCAGAGCTTTCGGTTGCGTACTGCATGTAAAATTCGGTCTGTTTGTTGCAGATCTGTTGGTGGCATTCGTGTGTCGCTTTACAATGCTGTCACTGTGGAAGAAGTTCAATCCCTGGTTCGTTTGATGGAATCATTTCGTCAAGCCAGACAATAAAAGCCTTCATTTTTAGTTTTTTATCACAGTTTATTGCGAATTGTTTTAGCCCTAAGTTCTTACACGTTTTTGTTTTCACTTTTCGTTCCTTTCTTTTTCGTATCCCTTTCCCCACCCTTCACCACCACACATAAAAAATTGGCAAAATTTGTGCCTTTTTGGCACGAAATGGGCTTTCTTCATGGTTTATCATCCCGTTCTTGCCGGGTCTACCTGTTTGCGAATACCCGAAGTTAAAGTTATCTGTTGATTAAGCAGCGCTTTGCCTTCATACGTACCACATTTACCATCGCCTGCTTGAAAAATTGTAAATATCCACTCGGTGTGGTGTGGGAAACGGCCTTGCCGGCGGGTTCGAACGATTTCGTCTTTATATCCTTTGTTTTGGAGGGCGATTTTTATTTAGCGCCGGCAACACATTAAAACGCAAACAACAGTTCTTCGGTTGGTATTTGATTTCGAAAAAATGTTCTTTTGAAAGTTGGGCGTGTTTGGTCGACGATGTTCGGCAAATCTTGTCAATTCAGTTGATCTGCAGAAAAAGATGTTTCGAGATCGCAATTTCCCCGGCTCATATGGTTTTACAATAAAAACAAAACGCTAGTTTGACCGCCTATACTCAAAACTTAAACACTTTTGTATTAATTAGGGTTAAAAATTTGGTTACAAACCGGTTGTGGGTTTAAAGATTTGTAAAAAATTTAAAAACTGTCGACAAATTCGCTTTACCACCACATGCTGGAAGAGGCAGTTTCTCGATTTCTCGCAAAGCAACATCCAGCACGGTGCTAAGATACGAACGTTCGGTGTCGCTGAGTTCCAACCCAGGAAACTGCCTCAGGTCGCAATGTCCACGGGCTGTTTGCAAAAACCAATGCTGCAACGTCTGCATAGCTCTGCAAAGCAAATTAATGCGTTGTGGTGGTTTACAAATGTTGCAGTAGCGTGACTTCTTCATCTTTAAAATGTCAAAGACAGTTTCGTACGTGCTTAAAAGCAATACGTTCTGCACATGCTGTTGGTCCCTTTTATAAAATAAGCAAAGTAATATGTTATTGTCAAAGGAAGTTCGCACTTACAGTACAGGCATCCTAAACTTTTACGGTTTATATCACCGCATGAAACGGATAAAAAATACTTACATGCAAATGTCGTTCTTATCCCTTGCCCACACAAATGCGTAAAAGAAGTCAATCAATCTGGAGAGTAATTCATTTGGGATACCTGTGTTGCACACAGGAATGTCGGCCACTGTATGGGGGTAGGGCAGACTCAGTGGTGCGTGGAAGCAGAACGCCGTAACTGGGTCACTTCCTCCGGCAAAGGACTCGGTCAAATTTCGAAGACTGCCCGTAAAAAACTGCAAGCGAAGGCACATTTTACGAATAATAAGTTTAAATGCTTAAAAAGGGCATTTATGACCATGAAAGGTGCTCTTAGGTCTATGGCCACCAGTTCCTACACGAATGCTCACAAAAAGTTTTGTTACATGATTCTTTGCATAGGTTTGATTCGATGTAAGGACACAGTGTTTAGTTTGCTTTTCGTTCGCTGCAAAGGTTTATAGGGCAAATCGCCTGTGACGGAACTTTGACCTACAACTGCTTTGCTTATCACGTGAAACGCGCGTGCACATTTTTAACATGTGTTCGGCGGTGAACTGTTGGTCACAAAACGGTGGTTAGTTTGCCCGGGAGCTTCAACGATGCTTGCCACGTCCCTACCTTTAAATTGAAGTTGGGTAAAGCGAACGAGTCGAGTGTGTTTGCTTTGTCTCCGACCTCACAAGCGCCAAGCCGGCCGATTACGCAATCCATGAACTCGGTGACCGTGGTGCTGGAAAAAGTCAAGTGTTGGGTTGGGTTTCAGCAATTTTATTTTTTTGTGGAGAAGTTGCTGCTAAAAAAGCACAAAAATCAAAAGCAGAGCTTGCGTTGGTGGCAGAACGAGCTGTAACTGTAAACACGGTTGCTATGCACGATTCGAATGTGCGCAGCCTCCGGAAAGAACGCGTGATTTTGCTGACGCGACAATTACGGATAGTCATTGTGCAAATAACGCTAAATTCGATGTAACAGTGCGCGCATGTCATTTTACTGTTGTTGTTGTGCCCTTATGCCGTGGAACGGTCTTGCAACCATCATCATAACACCCTTACAATGCCACGTAAGACATTCACATATAACGCGAGTAACGTTATTTTGTTTAGATATGAAAAGAATAACGCTTGCAACACAAATACAATTATCTCTATGTGTTTTAAAAAGGCAAGGCCGCACACATACACTGTAAAATATAGGTCAATGTAGCTGTTACGCAATATTTGCGATGTTACAAACACGTGGCGAGTACAGTTTGTTTGCAAAACCGCGATTAAATATAGTCAAGTGCCGGTAGTTCAAGCCGGCATGTAAACACTGCCACTTACACACAGCTCTGTGTACCGGAGTAGGGTTTAGGTTGACGAAACGTGACTTCGCATTTCCACACTGATTGCATAACCTCTTTTACTGTGCAGTTAGGCAAGAATGCTTCGTCATCTTTTGTCGTCACTGAAAGTGGTAAGGTACAATGGGCAACAGCTCGCTAATGTTGTTTTACACAAGCCCTTAAGTTGAAAAACTATTGCGGTAAAATAAAAACCTGGTGGCGCGCTTGATGTTGGAAGTACACCGTTACGTCCGTCGGTAATAGTTGCTTTGGAAGGTTCTAAAATACACACAAATTCGTAAGTTCGAGCACAAACTACCGACTAACGTTAATAGCGAGGCAGTTGCATACAATTCAATAGTGATTCTCGCAAACCCACCCAATGCAGACAATACGCTTCGTAAAGAGTATTTGATCCTTGATTCCAAAATTGGCAAACCGTCCTTTCTGCAAACGGCAAAAAAGGTTATGTGCTGCTGTTTGCGAAGACAGTCCAAAGCATTTGTTATACCTGGACAACAACATGTAGCCCATTAAAACGCGTTGCGGAGCACCAGTGAAGCGAATTGAGCTCAATACAAAACCGTCGTTAAAGTCAAACGAGCCTTCGAACGAATGACCATCCACCGAATTCCAGTGCTAGATGCAAGTTAAAACAAAATTTATAACACAAATTGGTTCTTCGTTACACAGTGCAATGCAAGTGTTCGTTTTTAACATTAAAAATAGTTCGTACTGTGGATGTGATAAGAAAAATATGTTTCAGTTACCACATAGCGCATGTGTAGATATATGGATAGTCATCCTGTATTCCCAAATTTAACTCAATTTCATTTGCTAATAAATAATTGAACGTCGCTGTCGCTGACAAAGTACTCAAGAAATGTTATCTTTATTGCCACCCAGTGACTACAAACGACAAAATTTATGTCCGGTAGGTGGTAGTATTCTTAATTTTTAATAGGTTGTCTTGGCCCGACTCCGTTATAGCTGATTTTGGTACCTTTTAGTACAATTTGAAATAAGTGTTTTTATTAAAATTGTTGTCATTAATTTAATTTCTGACCATAACCCTCATACATAATGGCGCAATTACCGCATATGAATTTGACTAACTTATCAGCAAAATCTTACCCTTCTGCTTTCGATCACAAAGTAAACTTCACATGAACTCGGTCTCGGTTGGGCGTTGAACACTTGGAAAGTCTTGTAGTCGCAAGCAAATCCATTCTGACGAACCCTACCTTCATATGTGCTGGTCATCCCGCCATCGTTTCCCCCAACTTTGCCCTCAACCTACAGCAGCAATACCGCGTAAATTTTTTGCAGTGCTGTAGTTGTTACAGGTCGTTGCATTCTTTGCGTAAAAAAGTATTTGTAATAGCGGCGTTTCAAGACTGTAAGCGAGTTTCCTAAACCCTGAGGGTGTATTCTAGCCACAAGTTTTGGAATAAAACAGGCTTTAAACGGCATGCGGAACCTTAAGTCGGTAAGGAATCGCAAAAATAACGTGCAACAGTTATTCTCCTCGTTAAACTGAGAAAGGGTGCCCAAACTTTACCTAACTGCAGTATTTACCGTGATTTCGTACGTTCCGTTTTGAGCGGAGGGATTCCGAATCCACATTAATCCGAAAAACGGTTGCGTAGCCCTTGTCAGTACGTCGAAGTTTTCGAACCTGTTAAATACTGACTTAAACGATCGAATTTTAGTGATACGTGTTTATTACTTGTGTAATTTTTCGGTCGTGCAAGGCCATTAAGCAAAGCTTGGATTTCCACGCCCGAAAGGATTAACCAAAACATTTCAGTTTTGTCTCTGTAGTTATTACACACTCCATACCTGTAAAATTTATCATACTCGGCCAAATCTAAAAAGTCCCGGTCATCAAAAAACGAAATCTGCAACAGTAAAATTGTGTATTTGTGATGCACCATGCAGAATTTTAAATCTTAGAGATAGAATTCCAATTTATTAGAATCCAAAAAAGCAGTTTTAGTGGGTAAATGGGTTTGTAAGTTATTGATCGCTTTTTCCTGCTCAACAGGGAAAACGCCCAAATAAACAAGTTTACTTGTGCATTAAAAATTGTTAACATTTTTTAACATGCCATGATTATTATGAAAATGCTTTAGCAAGGATTTAAATTCTTGATTCGGAAATAATTATTCCATGATATTTTAAAATAATTCACTATTATATGTTGTGGATCAATATCTGTCTGACAAAAAGATCAGACAAATATGTTTTACCTGATTTCCAATAGCAAACATATTCTGGCCACCATCAATAATCGAATTCACGGGCACCTCTGTGTCGTCATAAATGTACTGGTACCATTCGTAGACGTGACGTTGCGTAATGACGTCAGACGTTGTGACGAGTGCGTTCATAAGTCCAAATAATGGGGACTCTTCTGTAATGAACATAACGCCGAAGTGTTTTGTATTGTTTTTGCAAAGGTTTAGATCTTGTATTTTGTCCAAGGTACGTATCGTTCTCCAATAGGCNGTTGTGACGAGTGCGTTCATAAGTCCAAATAATGGGGACTCTTCTGTAATGAACATAACGCCGAAGTGTTTTGTATTGTTTTTGCAAAGGTTTAGATCTTGTATTTTGTCCAAGGTACGTATCGTTCTCCAATAGGCCTATACTGTTTCTATTTTAGGAATGTTATTGTATAGGTTTATAGTTTCACCGCTTATGTGTTTTATTATTATCCCAATAACAAGCAAAGAAACTATTCTAAACAAATACAAGTCTTTAAATGTTATTAAGGTCCACAGAGTTACATGGGCAAACAAGATATCAAAGGTGTCGCTTCGGCGATATATGCATCTATAAATACATACATTATCTTCAATCAGATGAACAAGGAACGACTTTGTTTGTAAAGAAAGATAACACTCGATTAAATTTACCTGTGGTTTCATTCGTCACATTCTCCGAAATACCAGTATCGCCTCCTTCCTGTTGATACGATGTAAAGTTGTGAAAACAACCGTATAGCTGTAAAGTTAATACACAATGTGGCGTCCACTCACATTTTCTAGTTCTTTTCCCACTATTCCATCGTCAAATTGTCCTGTGCCGACAAAATGAATGTTATAAATCTCCAAGATCGACAACTAAGTATGCACAACTTACTTAAGCCTTGCGTCAGTGTGGTCAACGCACTTCGTACTTCCTGCTCGGTAATTATTCTTCCCTCTTCCCTAAAGGATTGATACGAATTAAAAAAGGCATTCAACGCTTAATTGTTAGGCGTTTTGTCGGCGATAAAAACGTGCAGAGCTTTCCAGGCGTGCGATAGGCATAAATTTGGCGCAAATACACAGCTACGTGTGTGGTACGTAAGGGACCTTAAGCAACTTTGCCACGTAAATATTCGGGCCAATTTTGCAGTGCTGTGGTTGTTCCAGGTGGCGATCAGTTAGGTTCAAAGCAACACTTACTTGGACAGTAGCATATAACCTAATAGGAAACGGTGAGGTCGACCGACCACCCTGACACTGTTCACAATTTCATCCGTTTCGTCTGTGAACGAGATTACCTCCAAAGAGTCTGCGTCGGTTGAACTCCATAGCTACAAAATAGGTAATAAACTTTTTATCTGGTTATCGCTTGTAAGCAAAAATTCGCCCATTTATGTTTAAGCACTACTCAAATAGTCCAACAAAAAATCGCATGTCGATTTAATGTGATTAACAGGTTACGTTTTAATGCACTCGTTATAATAACATGCATAGGCACTTTTCGTGCATTCCTTACCTGAGTAGAACCGACAGTGAAGTAGATTTCCCCAACACTTGGGTCGTCAGCCGAGTGAATATGATAAACCTCGTAAGACACGTGAAAAGGCCCAGAGATCAAATTCTTTGAGCTGTACAGCAAAATTCCGCCTTCTTGATCAGCTCCAACATTGCCATCAACCTTAACCCCGAGAACGAGTTTGGATTTTTTTAATTTTTTAATTTAACCAACTTTGTAAGTTTAGCTAACTGATATGTGTATTCACATGTCACAATGTACATTAAAGCTGCGTCAAAACTCGGTTTTCAGGCACCAGTAGTGGCAGATCGCATGCCACTTTTATTGCAAGAACCACTTGGCTTCTAATTACACAGGCCACATAACGGTTGGATGTCATCCAGATGCTTGAAATCACACATTGTTTGACGCACGTCTGACTATCGCGGGGATGTAGCTCAGATGGTAGAGCGCGCGCTTAGCATGCGCGAGGTACCGGGATCGATACCCGGCATCTCCACAGTTTTGTTTCATTGACTTTTTACTCACCTGTAGCGTAAATGTGGCTTCTGTGGCGTTTTGATTCTCGATCCACATCAGTGCAAAGAAAGGATGGGTCGCTCTAGTGTAGAATTGGTGGTCTTCGTAACTGTACATTTCGATTAAACTTATTATCGTAGGGTAACTTTAGTGTAATTGCTATAGCAAAGGGCCAAACCATTCAATTTAATTCAATTTAGAAACAATCTGGGTGGTGCAAACCAGCAATTAAAACATCGGAAACATGCTTTTTGGTCCACTGATGAAATTTAATTAAAAGTTCTAGATCTGTATTTATAAAACAGCATAAAGGTATTGGCATTTTTTGTGACACTTACTAGTAAACTTGGTCGTACTTTGCTCGATTGAAAAGATCTGAGTTCTTCTTATATCGGATCTAAGAAACGTAATATATACGTCTGTTGGAATTTTGTGAAATTAATAATAGGTTTCTTACCCGGTTTCCAAAGTCATAAATATCGTTTCCTCCGTCCTCGATAACGCTGTCGTTGGTATCGTACTTATACGGAAACCAGTGGGGAACGCCTGACGTAATATTGCTGGCGATGTTCTCTATGTCCTCCATAAGCATTTCAACCATAAGTTCTGCAAAAGCGTAATGACAGAAATCGTAGACCGCGATAGATTTAAAACAGTTTAATGTTAATTTCACCATCAACTAAAATTACTACGCTTTGAAAGGGAATTTTACATTTAAGCAACACGACAGTAAAAAAACAGCAAAGTATTGTGATTAGTTTAATACCTGAAAGCAGCTACTACATGCTTTACGTAGTAAACCGATTATCAATAATCTAAAAGCAAACATATCGAGGCCTTTTAAGCAACGCACCTTCTTCAGGACGATATGGCTCCACTGGTGGTGGCGGTTGAGGCCCTGAACGTAAAGTCGACAGAAATTAGAATTGAGTAAATTTTTAACACGCGACAATTTTTTTTACTTACTATTGGGCGAATCGCTGATTGCAATAATCCGCAGCATTTTTGTCATCACGTCATCCAGTTCTTGCGCGGTG
>QXVZ01026523.1:0-15694 GCA_008931825.1 Phallusia fumigata
ACCATTTTCATAGTGTCGGGCGCAACCAACTCTGAACCCCGCGACGGGAGGAACCAAAGAAAAACAACACCGTTCTGGTTGCGACCTATGATGAGGCTTTACTCCAACACATTCCACCGGGCGCGACCAATCACCCATCGCAGGGTGGTGCGTGCGGTAAAAAGGGGGAGGCAAAAAGAGCAGCACGAGGTATTAAGAGAAAGCGTCAAGCGTTTACTGCTTGGAACTAGATGTTCGGACAAAAGCGGCCTGAGCGTGGGCAGAGAAGGATGTTGGTCGTTGCAAGATTTTAGATTTATTTTTTTTCCGGTTTGGTGCACCGTGTGATCGAAGAATATATTTGTGTGTTACAGATGTTTTGATTTGGATGTTGTAGAATCTTCAGTTAGTTAATGAGCCGTCGCTGTGGGTTTTACCCCCCTAGCCAATAGGGTAGCTTGTCGTTGTATTTTCAAATATATTATAAAGGCATGTTCTTGACGCAGAAATTTATGCAGTCGCTATGACACTGTTTTTATTTGCATTTAAAATCTTGCAAAATGGTTTTGCTGGTAAAAAGTTGTGTTTTGTAAGTTATTCAGATATGATTAATTCATGTGAGCTAATTTCTTAGGAATCAAATAAAAAGGGTCTAAAAACCTGCGTCAATACTTGCGAGTCATGTGGTTACGTGTGACTTTAAATCAAGCTTAGATTTGTTGTGTCGATTGTTATTTGTCTCTAGCCGTTGAAATGTTGCCGGCGGGGTACGACGCCTCCAAACTCCTTCGACGGGTAATCGACGCCTGCGGGCCCGCCGAACGCTTTGCCGTGCTACGAAGCTTTGCTGCTTCGAAGCGGTATGGCGAGGGGCTGTCTAGTCAAATATTAAGCTTCATTGATTTTGTTGGTGTCTTTCGACACTCACCGACGTATGTAAGGTAAAAGTTTGCATTTGTTACTCGTAATCAGCAAATAATAACTAAAATGTCGCTATGTTTTCGTTGAACTAGGATGAATTCCGGATTTTGTTTGTTTTATTTGGTAACTTTTGTATGCTTTTGTATCGAAGCGCGTGCAGTTGGGCCAAGGACAAGCGCGACTTGTTTGGGTTCATAAAAAGCAGCGGCCTTTGGTTTCAGTGATGATTTGTGAAGTGTTGCGCTGCCTTTATTTGATAGGGGGCGTGACTCTGTGCGCCCAGGCAGCACAGCAGGGGTGATCGCCTATATTCCCAGAACGGTTCTAAACGCGCTCCTCCTTGCGCTCGGGAACTCCCAAGTACCACAGTCCAAAGAACGAACGATTTATTCGAGCGAAACAGTCAGGTGGTNAGCTAAAAGTAAATGGTTTGTTATCTTGTTTTGTCTGAAAGGTTTAATTTAATTATTTGCTGTTATGCAGGTCTACCGCATATCAGGTAGAAGTAAGTAGACTCGCCGTGTGCCACACAAGCTTTGTGCAAGTAAACTTTTCTTTTCTCTGCATATTTTTTAAATTTTCTTTTTCTCTGCAACTCTTTTGCGTAGTTCAAGTGACGCAAGGGTGCGTTGAATTTAAATTATTAATAAATCTCCTGCTTTTGCCAACAAATGAGAGATTGAACCACCGTGTGACGTAGAATTCAACTACAAATAGTAATGGCAAATAAATAAATAGCTTTTGTGCTAGAAGTTAGGTCTTTTCTGCGCAACAATTTAAAACACAACTCCGCCAAACACTGTGCGACCAGAAACTGTGCGACAAAAACCAGAAAAAGTACTACCTTCAAAAAGCGCACACTAGAGTCTGCAAACAAATGGTCTTTTGGGTTTCCTTCTTTCCCCAAGAAACCCCCATTTCATTTTCTCCCGTTCTGATTAGCAGATCGCTTTTGCCGTGTACGTTGTGAAGAATGTGACTTTGCTTTTCGCCATTCCACAGAAAACTTCATAAGTAAACGCGTGTAAAAGGAGGCCTAAGAATAAAACGCTGCACTAAAATCATGTGACGTAACTGTAGTCAGGGCGAAAGGGCAAAATCAAGTAGCAGCGTATCGTTTTTCGTGACAACATGGGCGCGCGAAAAAGGCGGGCTAGTTTGTCCCGGTCGCCAACCTTCCTTCGACTGATTTCATTTTAAGTGGGGGTAGGGTGCGCAACTCACTGCGCACTTAGCTACAGAAAGTCGACGTTCAAAATTCATCCAGCTGCGCGTTGACGTAAAAGAGTCTTGTCGGCTAATTGCTGTTCTGATCAGGCTCACCTTAATAACGTTCACATGAAGACAGCTAAACGCTGGTCTGAGCATCACCGACCCTTTGTGCCGGACCAAGTTGAAGCGAGTAGACAGAAGTCTAGACTAGAGAGACAGAGCGAAAAAAAACGTATTTCCTCAGAACTGGGTGTTTCGATTGCTGAGATTGGCACAGGAGGATATTGGTCGCTGCATGTTTTTAGATGTATGTGTTTTTTCGGTTTGGTGCACCTTGTGGTCGAAAAATATGTATTTTTTTACAGAAGTTTCAATTTGGATGTTGTAGAATGTTTAGATTTTAGTTAAAAATCCTTCGCTGTGGATTTTGCCCTGGACAAGAGAGTAGCTAATATTGCAATATGGTTTTGCTGATATAATGTTGTGTTTTGTAAGTTCATTGAAATGGCTACATTGAATCAGCGTAAAATTTTTGCGTGCTTCTGAGTTTTAATTAAGAAGTGCTGGTGGGTTGTGTCGAATTATATTTGTGCACATTAGATTTACTTCTTGCTCTGTCACACTAGCCAACTTATTCACAACGTTTCACTCAACGCACCGACAATTATCGATCGATACAAGGCGCATTAATGACATAATGCCTGTATCGATATGTGTAGTTTTATTTTCTACGTTTATTAACTAAACTAAACTATCAATGTCACCCTCCTGGGGCAGCAGCATACGGCCAAACAGACGTTTTTCCGCTGCCCTGTCAACAAAAAAGTTCCTAAACATGCCCATGACTTTGTTTGAAATTACTGAGAACGATATATAGAAAGCACAAACGTTTTGATACTTAGTAGGCTATGAAGTGTTTGGCTCTTATCCCTAAATATTACCAGCAAACTCTTGGTCACAGATAATGCAGCAAAAGTCAACACGACCAAGAAACACACCAACCTCGCGACGACCAAAACCCTCTAAACCCAAACTGGTGACGCGCTGAAAAGAAATCGGTACCAAGCAGGCAGGTGAAAGCCAACAGGGAAAGGGAGAAAGTGTGACAAAAGGCGAACGAAGACCTTCAGACAGCGTTTTTCGTTGCCAACAAATGAGAGAACCGTGTTCCTGATCATACTGGGTTTTTTTTTCGTTGCCGCTTGTCGAAAGTAGGCAGTTGGAAGAAAGTGCACATGTGTGTTTGTTGCAGAAAATAACTTAATTGCGACTGCCAAAACGGCTTGAATTTGCAAGTGGGTTTCGAACTTCGGCACAAACTATTTGTCAGACAAATTTAAAGGAATTTAGTCGTTTACTTACTGAGTCGGTGATGCTGTCCCAGTGTTGTGAAGCGAGAACCATTTGAACGGCGAATCAAGGCGCGCGTTGTTGGGCAACAATCACTCGAAACAAGAAGATGACGTTGATTGTTTATCTCGCCCGCACCCGATGCCCATTATCATGCTGCGCGCGACGTTCATATATTTAGACGTCAATGCTTATATTTAGACGTCAACGCGCGACGTTCATATATTTAGACGTGTGCTTAGAATGTTGACAATCGCGCCAACCAGTATATTACAGGCGCTGTGGCGCAGGACAGATGATGGTCGTTGTGTGATTTGATACTCGGGTACTTGGTCACTTCGATTTGCCGCTGAAGCCGGTTTGCTGTTGCACCTGCGGGTCCTGAAGGAGCAATATAGTTGTTTGGTGAAAAGTGTTGGGCATGGGTTTTATTAAGCTGTATTGACATTTGGCATTTTATATCGTATTTCTTGTTACCTACCGTTTTTATACATTACTTAACGGAAGTGTGAAAAAAAGAGATATTACATTACTTAACGGAAGTTTCGAGATCCGGTTTCCAATGTCCACAACGTGAGATCGTCGATCGTGGGACCAGAGTTTACAATGGAAACCGGATCTCAAGTTATGATTCGCAAAACAATCAACGTACCTTTTTGTTTCAAGTGATTGTGAAATATTCCCTCATATTCTTAAACATCACAAAATGTAAAAAGGCGAACTATTTTTGGCTGAATATTTAATACAAACACGAGTGCAAACTTTTGTAAGTAAAAGATGAAAACGAATTTTTGCCCGTACACTTAATTAAAAACAATTGTTTGAACTATAGCTAATTATCATTCGGAAAAATCCCGTCATAGCATCGATTCAATAAATAGTAAGAAATAAGTTTCTTGCATTTTGACAACGTGTTTGTTGGTTGCAGTTTGTAGTAAGTGTTTGCAATTTTTTTCACATTTCCGTTAGTTAATGTATTAAAACTGTAGGTAACAAGAAATACGATATAAGATGGCAAATTTCAATACAGCTTAAATAAAACCCATGCCCAACACTTCTTCAGTACCTGCAGCTGCAATGACGAACAGGCATCAGCGGCAAATCAAAGTGACAAAGCACCCGAGTTTCAAATCACACAACGACCATCATCTGTTCTGCGTAGACAGACGTCTAGACAAGAGAGACTGAGCGAAAACCGTCTATTTTCCTTGCTCAGTTAGAACTGGGTTTTAGCCAGATTTCCGTGATTGGCACAGAAGGATGTTGGTCGTTGCATGTTCTTAGATTTGTTTGTTTTTTCGGTTTGGTGCACCTTGTGACCGAAAAATATATATTTGTTATAGATGTTTTTATTTGAATGTTGTAGAATTCCCAGTTTTAGTTAATGAAACTTCGCTGTGGGTTTTGCCGCGGGCCAAGAGGGTAGCTTGTCGTTGGATTTTTAAATGTATTAAAGGCATGTTCTTGATGCAGAAATTTATGCAGTCGCCATGATATCACTTTTATTTGCATTTAAAAGCTTGCAATATGTTTTTTTCTGGTAAAGTTGTGTTTTGTAAATTAGCCAGATATGATTATTTCATGTGAGCTGATTTCTTTTCAATGTAAAAAGGGTCTAAAAACCTGCGTCAATACTTCATGGTGTCGGTAACGAGTCATGTGGTTACTTATTACTTTAAATCAAGCTTAGATTTGTTGTTTCGATTGTTATTTGTCTCTGGCCGTTGAAATGTTGCCGACAGAGTACGATGCCTCCAAACTCGTTCGACGGGTGATCGCCGTCGGCAGGCCCGCCGAACGCTTTGCCGTGCTCAAAAGCCTTGCTGTGTCAAAGCGGTATGGCGTAGTGTGTTTAGACTGAACTTTATTGGTTTTGTTAGTGTGTTTTCACACTGAACAACGTAGTTTGTTTTAAACTAATAGTTACACCCAGAAACNCGGCGGCGGCGGCGGCGGCGGCGGCGGCAATACGCTCGGGCTACGAATCTCAACTAAATATTTAGTGGAGCGCCCCCACCAGTAGAATGACAATTTTGGACTTTTTCGAAACGGCATGCTATGTAGAATAAGGTGTTGCAAGTGGCTTGTGGGGCGTTTGAACGTGTCAGGTGCATTGAGCATTCATATTCACAAGCGTATTAATATTCGGTATTTTAATATTTTTACAAACGGTTTGCGTCAATCGCTTGTGAGTTTTTACAAAAGGTTTGCGTCAATCGTTGAAAAGCGTTGTGTGCAAATTTGGTTGTCTTACAGTGATTGGTTCGTAAGATATATTTGGGTTTAAAGTGGGCACTTTTTTGTTTGCTGGATCGTTTTTAACGCTATTTGCCCTAAGGCAGTGTTTCCCAACCGGTGGTACGCGGCGGCATTCCAGGTGGTACGCGAGCACCTTTTCGTAATTTGCGGATTTAGTTCGAATTAAAAACAAATTGTAAGTGATCTCAAAATGTTTGTTACTTCATCCCCTAGGTTACTTTGTAGCACTCAACTGGTCTATTCAAAGTGCAAAAGTACGATGGCCAACAACCTTTCATGAACAATATTTCTTTGTCCCAAAATTATTTAGTCATAAAGATACCAAAGGCAATGTTAATGCGTCTGCAATTGCAATAGAAAACCGCCTCGCCTCCCCCGGACATGATTTTCGGTGTGCAGTAAAAAAAGTTATGTCCCGCATCGATCGTCTGGTGGAGAACAAGCAAGTACAGATCGCCCATTAGTTTGAACTACATTTTTCGTTGCTTTCGTATCGGATAATACTCGATTCAGGAAATAAAATAGTTATCAGATTGAAATTACGTTTTTCTCGAACTAGGTGGTACGCGTCGAAATTATTTTACCTCCAAGTGGCAACCACAAAAAGGTTGGGAATCACTGCCCCCAAATGTTGATCCTTTCAAGTGCGAATGTAGTTTTTCTTAGCATTTTTAATAACCTAAAGACAATTATACTTTTTGTTTTGTGATAGAAGTCAGATCTTCTCTCTGCAACAATTTTCAACACGACACTTCTAAAATCTGTATGTTGCGCGCCGTAGCTATAGGCGTTTGCAGGGCGCGCAAACAAGAGAAAATAATTCTACGTACTCCAACGCACGGACGGCGGGCTCGCTTGTATGAATCGCCACGCCCTTTTGTTGATTGATATGAGCCGCGCTCCAAGCTCAAATGGTCTGGCGTACACAAATACCAAACAGTGTGGGTCCCACCTCTTACGACCGTTACAGCTTGGCGAAAGTGTCTTGTCCGCAAATCGCCGTGAACCGAACTAATGAAACATCACATAATGTGGTTGCTGCAGTGTTTCGGCACGAAAACGATATACTTTCCTAATTTTTTTCATCAATGTTTTTTTTGCTTGCATGTAACGGTTAGTGTTGTTAGTTGGCTGAAGATACTTTTATGACATTAACATACAAATAGCTAAAACTCAAATGACAAGGCGAATTCAAGGCAAAAATTGGTGTTACAAACGCCAAGTCGCGTAGGTAAGGGCATGACGCTTGTACCGAACTCCTCACATTTTTCGACAGTTTGCGAAACTGAGGCAATCTATTTTTAGCCTTCTGCCTTTTTCTTGCGTTGTAGTCAGCTGGTGAATTTACCGCTTTACCAGCTTGATCAAGCATTTTCTGAAGGAGGCTCGCTGTTGCTGGGGGTTTGTGTTGCACTAATGCAGTTGTTTTTATTCAGAAAAAGAAGCGACATCATTTTGGTGACCAGGTTATGAAGTGTTCGACCCGCACTAATCGCAGTACTAAGAGAAGTTTGGCGCACCCGTGTTAAAATTTGATTTATTGTTGTTTTAATGAATCCATGCTACATTAAGATTTTCCCGAATGATAATTAGTTGTAGTTAAACCATTTTTTTAATTATACAAAGGTACAGGCAAAAATTCGTTTTCATTATTTCCGTGAAAAGTTTGCATTGGTGTTTCTATCAAATATTCGGCTCAAAAAAGTTTGTTTTGGCATATTTTGTGACGTAAAAATGTGCAATAAAACACGCGCGTCGCTCGCAACCTAATTGGAAATACGTTGTTCGGGGAGCGCGTAGGGGAAAAGAGTAAGCGCCCGAAAATGACGATCAGGCGTCAAGTGGAAAACACGTGAACTTTCCGACTTTCCGAATAGTAACCTAATGTAAAATTTACGGATTTTGTCTACTTCATTGCAGAAAAGCCAACAGGGAAAGGGAGAAAGTGTGAAAAAAGGCGAACGAAGACCTTCAGACAGCGTTTTTCGTTGCCAAAAAATGAGAGAAGCGTGTTCCTGATCATACTGTGGTTTAGCCGCTAGTCGAAAGTAGGCAGTTGGAAGAAAGTGCACATGCGTGTTTGTTGCAAAAAATAACTTACTTGCGACTGCCAAAACGTCTTGAATTTGCAAGTGGGTTTCGAACTTCGGCACAAACTATTTGTCAGACAAATTTAAAGGAATTTAGTCGTTAAATTACTGAGTCGGTGATGCTGTCCCAGTGTTGTGAAGCGAGAAGCATTTGAACGGCGGATCAAGGCGCGCGTTGTTGGGGCAATTCGTATGTGGTGATCAGCTGATCAAGGCGCGTGTGTGTGCGAAGTCTGTGCTAACAAGGCGCGTGTGTGTGCGAAGCAGGCGGAGAAGCGCCAGAAACAAAACGCGGTATCAGAGGAACGTCGATCCTTAATTTAGCCGTCAATGCTCTTTCGTCGCGATTGACACATCGTACCGCGGGGTCGCCGCAGTAGACCACGCAAACAGCGATCGATGGTTTTTGCCCCTCCGGTGTCGGAGTGCTCGAGAGAAACGAGAGAAATATGTCGGCGCTCTTCTACAACTTGTGTAGCATGTTGGCGCGACTCAGTGGCGGAGCTGCAAGGGGAAAGTAAGATCAGCACGAGCGAGCTACTAGGCCTTAGTGTTTGGCCACATCGCCTTTTCGTCGCGGACAACCTCTCCCTACCGCGGAGTCGTCCTAGTAGTAGACGAAGCAAACAGCGTTTGACGTATTTTTTCTCTCGGTGTCGGAGTGCATCCCGTCGATCGCAAACAAAAACTCGTGTGCTTAGAATGTTGACAATCGCGCCACCCAATATATTACAGGCGCTGTGGCGCAGGACAGATGATGGTCGTTGTGTGATTTGATACTCGGGTACTTCGCCACTTCGATTTGCCGCTGAAGCCTGTTCGCTATTGCAGCTGCAGGTCCTGAAGAAGCAATATAGTTGATTTGATACTTTGCCACTTCGACAAAAGGTCGAGGGCAACAAAAGGTTTGTGACGAAATATTAGAATCTTATCTCTTCTATTTGTCGGTTTAACGCAGCGCCCTTTCACCAATGTGGCTCTCGCCTCTTACGACCGTTCCAGCTTGACGAAAGCGCTTTGTCCACAAACCGCTGTGAACTGCGTTGTAATCAAACCATTACATATGTTGCTGCAGTATTGCGGCACTCAAATAACAACTCTAAGGAGGCAAAAATTAGTGTTACAAACGTCAAGTCGTACGGCTGATGACATGTTGTTGTATCGGTTTTCGTAGTGTCGTAGGTATTCTCTCGTTTGTTTGCAAAACGAACTGTCATACTTGCGAGCTAACAATTGTACCGCTTGCGTTAAAAGAGGAGTGTAGGATGGGAAGTTTTCGTTTCTTCTATCGAGAAGCTGCCTTTTTCTTCCATTGTGATCAGTTGATCGCTTTTGCTGCGCTGAAAGGTGTGTGCCCTGCAGATGAATTGCTGTTGTTTTGCTGTAGAAAAAGAAGCGACCTCTCGTCTTAGTGAAGATTTTTAGGCCTGGGTTTCATTAAAGCTGAGTTGAAATTTTGGCTTCCTAAATCATGTTTGTCGTTACCGCTTTTTTACATATTTTTTTGATTAACAAAGACAAATATAAAATTACAGTTGTCTTGAGGTTTTTAGTTTTCACCGGTTGCAAGCCTATACGTAAAAGGCGGAAAATTAGTCTTAAAAGTGTGTGACTAGTGGTGCCCAATTGCGCTTTTGAGTAGCTGGGCGCGCTAACGAGTGTAAACTCAGATGTTGGAGCTTGCGAGTTTGACCAGTCTGCTTTTGCAAATCGCGTATAGAGGCACAAGGTTGTGGCGCACGGTGAACGTCGGGATTTATTTTGAAACTGCCTATTTTATCAGTGTGACGCAGCGCCCTTTGGTGCATGAAAGAAAAATTTTTACATTGCGATATCAGGGACGTAATTTTAATACCCGATAATTGCACCTTAACCTCTTGTTTTCATTTGAATTAGCGAGAGGCAGAAAGCGGTTTTTACAGTGATAAGATGAATCTTGGTTTAACATAAAATTCCCCATCGACGATACTTAATATCGATCTGGTTACACACGTAATCCAAACGAACAGCTCCTGTCGTTACTTTATTATCCCCCCTCGCCCCACACCCCGACGATGCGTCTGATCCAAACGGTCAATTAAAAAGCGAGAGGCCTTTGATATTTCTCGCTTCCAAATCCTAACACACTATGTCCACAAGTCTCGGTGCCTCAGCGTAAGAGCGAGAGAGAGATATTTACTTTTGGTCACAGGAGCCAAACATTGCGGATGCTACTGTGGTACCTCGAATTGCGGGCCTACCATCTAAACACCCGAAAGTTTCCGACCAATCAGAGGGCAAGCTGCGCGTGCCAATACGCGATCTGTGCGTGATCAGTGAGTGATCGTGTGGGGAATCACCACTGACTGTGCAAAGGGCGATCGAAAGCCAACTGCGCGAATCCAGCCGAAGATTTTACGCAAGCGTAATGAAGCAAATACTGATATTGTGCACTTCTTCTAAGTATAATAAACTAGTGGGAAAAATATACGTTGACGCAAAAAAACCTGTTCAAAATACAGTGCCACATTACCAATGCAGTCAACATATGTTTGATTTATGAGGAGTGAGCTTTTATTCAAGTTGAAAATAAATGTTTTTTGTCTTGTGTTGTCTGGAGCGTTAATTTGCTTACTTGCTATTACGCAGAATGAATATTTAAAAAAGTTTAAATAAACTCATTTGGGTCACAAGAGCTTTGAACATGCAAGTAAACAAGCTTTTGGTGACAAATTATGAAGTCATTACAAAAAATTAGGCTGCGACCCTTACTTTGCTTACTTAAAGTGTTGATTCTTATGGTGAAAAAGGTTTCTTGCAGAATTACTAAATGGAGTTTTCCTGAGTATTTTTGATAACTTAGAAACTGTTACGTACTTATGATTAGGGACTTAAAAAAATACAAACAAAATTTTTGTTTTGTGTTAGAAGATAGATCTTTTCTGTGCAACAATTTTAAACACAACTCCACTAAATACTGTGCGTAGGTCGCCGTAGCTATGACCGTGTACTAGGCGTACAAACAACTTGACACGCTGCCTTTTTCTTCGCGCGTATGCAGAGATTCGTTACTTAAGAGTTCACTGACAAAGACCTTTGTACCTTGCCTTTGGAATAAAGCAAGCCGCCGAACCGCGGAGACGTGGAGAGAGCAGAGCATAATTGAGAGCTCCTCGCGTTGAGCGTTTGAGAGCCAGTAGTTGAATTGTTGAATTGGTTTTATGGCGTTGCGTGTAGCCGTAGGTTCTCGTTTTCGCAAAAAGAGTGGAGCGAAAAATCTCCTCCTTGGCGTTCGGTGTTTTTTATTTTCACCGGTTGCAAGCCTATACGTAGAAAGCGAAAAATTAGTCAGTGTGTGAGGTGGTGCCCAACTGCGTTTTTGCTCGGGTAGCTTGGCGTGTTAACAAGTGTGAACTTGGTTCAGGTGTTGGAGATTGCGAGTTTGACCAGTCAGCTTTTGCAAATCGCGTAGCGGCATAAGGTTGCTCGCACGAGGTGAACGTCAATAATTTGTTCCTTTTAAGATTGTCTTTTTGAGATTACCACGCCCTTAAGTGAATAAAAAAGACGTACGTTGCGATGTCAGAGACGTAATTTGGAGCGAAAAATCTCCTCCTTGGCGTTCGGTGTTTTCCCCAAGTGTTTTGTCGTGCGGTGGAGAAGCCCAGTCAAAATAGTGGCTGAACAGATAAGGTTGTTATTTTCTCGCTGTGGCACGTTTCGTGCTACACCAGAATGCCTGATGCATACACATTGCATCATGCCACAAAGCAGGGGTACGAGGGGGACGTCCATTAGTTCTCGCTTCGGAACGGCGTGTTCAGCCTTATTTCTTTCGCCCCGTAAATTTGTACTCAGAGATTTACCTGAAGTACAGCGTTGCAAAAAATATATTTTCATCGCCAACCAGCACGTAAATTTTTTAAAGGGGTTTCACTGAATTGTATTTTTTAGTAAATCGCTTAAAACATTATCATTTTTGCATGCAGGTTATATTGATTTATATTGATTGTTTTCCAGGCCGCACTGATTGCTAAAGACAAATGTTAAAAGATATTTGGATCATTTAACACATTCACTTGCTACGCCGAGATCTGTCATCATGAATGACAACAACGAACTCCCTGTAGTGATTGAAGAATCATATGAGGCTGATGGATTTTTCCGCACCCTTCATGTTTTCACCATTCTGGCGGAAAACGGAAGCCTTGAGCGCCGTGAAGAACTTCGTGCATTTGTGGACCAAGAAGTGTACACGTATGCCGGACAACCTCTTAGACATCCTACTGGTGACGAGATTTGGGGATAGCTTGGAGAAAATATGTATATATGCACATAAAACTTTTGGGTGCTGTGAATGATGTTTAAAACATTGAAGCAATTTTGAAATTCATTTCATATGCAAATTCCTGAAAGTTCTTCTTCAGCTTTTGTTCTGGTGGCAAATGTGTTGCTGGGTTCAAAACTTTGGCTGACGCGGCAATGGTGATTTTACTTTTAATTTTTATATGACACCGTTTTATAAGAAGGCTTTTTGATTATCACTTGTTTATGATTTAATTTTATTATTTCGGTGACCGTTTTTAAAAATCATAATGAAGTTCATATTTGTGATAAAGTTTCAAGATTGTGCCAATCATCAACTTGTCGCCAAATGTAAATTTGTTGTTAATACATGTGGTTTGTGTGGTTTGCTTAACTTATCTGATGTGAACAGCATGTGTCGTGTCCTCAAGCTTAGTAAAGATCCAAATACCTGTTTCCGGTACTTTAAACTTTATGATGACAAGACGGCTGTTTTTTAGTTTCAATTCTGCTTCGTGTTTAAAGGTTGTATTGCTGACATTTGGGACCTCGAGCACTGGACATTTTAACACTGGAGGCGAAAGAGAGCAATAATGTTAGTTATGCGTTGACGAAAAACGGGCGTAATCCTAAGATGGAAACCTTTTTCTTCTCTCGCGGGCGAATCGTTGCAAAACCCGACAGCAAAAATTCGTGGCACCTTCGTCTGAAGGATCCCAGTGTTAGCTTTTTTGGATCAACCAAGTTTTTTTTGGCGAAGCGGGTTGCTTAATACAGGGTTAGGTTACGGACGTTAGCGAACTGTTCTGAACCAAACTTTAATTGGATAAGTTGATTGATTGAAGCCTTGTTTGAAAACATAGCTAAAGCAGGTTTGCAAGAATAGACACTCGGTGATCGAAAAGCTGTAAAATACGACAGATTGGGTGAAATAGAAGGCGTTTACATTTTCGAGTTGGTTGTACGCGAGGAACCAACCTACTTCGACAAATTTTTTTCTTCGACGATGAACCAACCTACTTCGACGAAGAAACGTTTGTGAAACACTTGACTGCACATAGGTTGCCCGATCCGAGAATCTAAAAATGTTTCCAATTTGAGGAAAACTTGAAACAGTTCTGTTATTAATTCAATTTCGTGTAAACATGAATGCACGAATAATGAGAAAGTGACTTTGTTTACAATTTGTGGATTGCAAACTTTGAACGCTCTGCAGCTACTACTTCTAGGCGTTTTTAGAGTAGGGGTGTAACAACTACCAGTCGTCGACAAACAGAGTAACTCAAATCTTTCACGTTGCAAACATATATTTACTTAGTTGGTGAGGTTTTCAAGCTTTAAAACGTCAAATATCTCAACTCAACATTTTGAACCGCCGTGGCGAAAGAGTAGCGCTGGCGGTAGTGACATTAGCACGTTCCGCTTGGCTTACTTTATTAGGCTACACTCGCCTGACGCACGGTCGCTCGCTTCACCACAAACCTTGCGCGATGCGTGGTTGGCGCAGAGTTGAGAAAGGGGGCAACGTCATGTCGAGATTAAAAAAAATCCTCGCGTGCGCAGAAGAATTCTCACTGAAGTTTTAAGAGACTAGTTAAAGAACTGCAGCCGTGTTTATAACACAGCTAAAGCGAGGCACAAGGCAAGAATAGCATGCGCTCTTATTTTAAACAAGTTGTATGCGAGTTTTCTGCCCGTTTAGACAACTATTTGATTACTTTTCAACACGTGTTTGCACATTAGGCGCTCGTTAAATCAAGACAAGACCGATATCAGACGAATACGATTTTATGCTTTGAAATTTATTAAACCTGCAACAATGTTTGTTTTACTCTCGTTTTGATTTTTAAATACAGCTATTAAAGTTTTTTGCAGAAACCTATTTGACCCAAATGCATTCAACCTAAGCTCATTTTTTTAACAATGGGTGACGTCAACGCAGACGGGTCGTCTGTTGAGGTCTGGTTTCAAGCAGACGGCTTCTATCGTACGCTGAGGATTGTTGTTGTAACTACAGAAAGCGGGTTCAGCGAACGTCGCGAAGAACTCCGGGCATTTGTCGACCCAGAGCTTTACACCTATGCCGGGGAACCTCTAGCAAGTCCAACTGGAGATGAAGTTACGGCTTAAATCAAACTATAAGCAATAACAGTGTCAATTTGGCTGTTGATTACTTAATCATGTTGCTACGAATTTTTTGATTTGTGTATTTAGGTTTTTTATTTGCGACTCTTTTGCTATTTTGTTGCATTTGATGTAGTCTCGTTTTGAACTGGATAAAACAACAAACATAAACGACGGCCATATTATACTAATTTCCAAGCTAAGCACAAAATACTTCCATCTGCCTATCCATTTTTTTCTGCATTTATATTTGTAAGGATACTGCATCGTTTTTTAAATATTTTGGTAAAATATTAAGTGTCGAAATTGTGGTTTTGTATGGTTTGGGGAATGGTGGGTATGTTTTGGTGCTGTCTAAAAGTGCTGTTCACCATTGGGGATGAAAAGGGGTTATACGCTTTCCAATTCCAACAACCCAACGATACGATGTGTTACATTTTAATCCATCTTGCGCTTGTGTACAAAGAGGTATGCCGCAACGAACTGAAATTGTGGCCAAAAAATGGCAAGATTTTCGCCAAGTCCGAAGCACAACATTCCAATAACGCAAATGGATTTAAATTTAAACTTTAAAATGTAGTCAACATACCTATTGGGGTAAGGTGTTTTAATAGTTCCGTCATTTTTGACATTGATATTCCGATAGCGCACGTGGTTTCAAATTCAACGTATTTCGTCACTATATTTATTTTGTGAAAGATGCTTCAAAAGTTCAGTGGTTTTTGACATTGATATGTGCCAAGTTCATAATATCGTTTTTTGATTTGATTTACTGCTTTATAAATACAACCGCTACGAAATATGCGATTGACAAGCTATTTAAATAGGGAGCGCCGAGATACTTACAGCTTTGTCTCAAAGAGGTTGGCCTCTGAATTTTTTTAGCGAGATGCTCCTAATATATTTTTGCATTGGTAATGTATACAAGAAATTAAACACATTGTGGACAAGATGTACTTATTTTTGTCGATAGTCAGACACGGTTTGCTGACGTAGTTTTGTCATGCGTTTGCAAGAACGCTACGCAACCCTCCACCCCAAACCACTTAATTTGTAGGATTTAAAATTGTAGCTAAAGTTCTAACCTTGTAATCAATTGCAGTAGACGCAAACTTATGTGACCCATCTTACAGCTTTAATCAGCATTTTAGTGATGACACATGCAGCTCGATGTTACGTCACACAAGCGCGCGACAACAACACAACACGTGAAGGCGGATCACGCGTGGGCTGCGTGATCGACGCGTGCGCGCAGTGGAAAATTTTAACTGGGCGCCGAAGAAGTGGATGGAAAATTACAAGAGCGCAGCGCGCGTGCAGATGCTATTCAGTCCTATGCGGCTATGATTCGGTGCGGGGTGATTTCGCGATGGCTTTTGCGCGCATATTATACCCTGGCGTTGCCTGCAAAATTCCCAACTGTCTTTAGTATGTGTTTGTTCTGCTTTTGAGAAATCTGTTTTCGATGTGTTTGT
>QXVZ01026528.1:1500-30609 GCA_008931825.1 Phallusia fumigata
CGATTGTGAACAGACATATTTTGTCCCAACGTAACACTCGGGGTTAAAAGTTTGTGATAAAGGTTATAATTTATCAACAGGAACGAAACTGCTCTTGCGTGCAAAGCCCCGGAAGTCACTTTGTCCGGGAATTATACAATAAAAGTCGAGGTTGACGGATTTACCACACAGCTGACGGCTCCCCTCGAGTACTTTGCACTTCCGCGTGTTACACAGCTAGCCAATCTCATTAGCTTTAGCAGGTACGAGCTTAAGGAGACAGATTTGTTTGCACTTGATACGCGCTTTGGTAAGATTTGTTTGAAATCTTTGGTGAGAAAGTTTAAAACCAAACCCTTTTTGCGGAATCAGCCTTTCCTAAATAAGCTACAATCTATAATGTACTTTAAATTATCTATCTACAAATGACATTTTTCTATAAACTGTATTTTTATTTTGTTGTAAATAACAAATAGTTTTTCATAACTCCATTGGATCAAATTGATTTGAATATCATTAGCAATACAGCTGTATATTCGTAAACACGATTCTCTTGGGTGGTGAAAAACACCATCTTGATCGAAACCCCTCAATGCCCAAACATCGTTTGTTTATTTTGTGTTCCTACTTTCAGTGGCGGTCGCCCGGTGGACATACAACTGAATGACGTCAGGGGCGTTCAAACTGCGTCACTTCTTGTTGACGGNTTTTTCATAACTCCATTGGATCAAATTGATTTGAATATCATTAGCAATACAGCTGTATATTCGTAAACACGATTCTCTTGGGTGGTGAAAAACACCATCTTGATCGAAACCCCTCAATGCCCAAACATCGTTTGTTTATTTTGTGTTCCTACTTTCAGTGGCGGTCGCCCGGTGGACATACAACTGAATGACGTCAGGGGCGTTCAAACTGCGTCACTTCTTGTTGACGGCGGAAAACCTCAGGTGTGCCAAACATCAGAAAAGCTTTCGTATGTGACTCTGCTCATTTATTGCAGACTATTAGTCGTTTCCCGTAGTTACCGAAATCCTGTCATGTCGTAATGTAGCCAGCAATTATGTCGCCCGTTAGGGCGGGTTCGTCCATGTGTCAGTGGAGTAATTACGATACAATCGGTCACGGTGGTTTTGCTAATCTACTTGATCTTTCACATGGGCAAAACTGTTGAATCTCAACATAAGCGAGGCAATATATTTGCTTGGTGTTTCTTTCCTCACGTATGGCATTCAAAGTCAAGCCAGTACAGCCATCATGTGCATGGTTTTTGTTTGCTATACTTCGTTTGGAACCTTTTTATAGTTTAATTTCCATTTGTTGAGGCTTTGGTTTTTAACTTTCTTTTGTGAAAGCCATAGCGCTCTAGTAATTTTGTAAAATAGTATCATGTTCAGTGTACGGGATTTTAAACCAGCAGTTAGTAAAGAAAATCGAACAGAAATTTTTGTTTGCCACTATTTACCAGTCTTCTTTGAATTTCCACCCAACGTTGTTTGCATATCGTATTTCGTTGACCAAACATCAATCAAAATTTAGTCCACAAATTCGCTGCTCACCACAAAACGCCAGTTTTTTTAACTGTGGCCTTGAAAAAGGTCCTAATAATAGGTGGTAGTGTTGCATAGCAAAAAGGGTGTTGAAAGTAAAATTAGGCAGTTTCGTTGCCTAGCATTTTTATTTGTCTATTCACACTTTTGATATCGCTACAGTCGTGTCGGATTACCAGAGCATCGTCGGTGCTGAGTTGTCCAACGCCCCAGGAGCCTCGCTTCAACGGCAATAGGAAACGACGCGCCGTTTCTTCTTCCTCGACAACGAAACGCAGTAAGTTGCTGATGATCAACACGCACCATTAAGAGTTTCAAAGAATCCTAAAAGCCTTGACCTCAAGTCATCCCTACAACGCTGCTTCTGTTTTTACCAAGTAAAACGACAAAGCGCACTGCTAAGTTTTGTTACAACTCGGTTCGTGTTCAATACTTCTTTGGTCATAGCTTAGGCATAAATCAAAAAAATTAAATTAAAACCCGTTCGTTTTGCGCGAGATTATATTATTAGCAGTTTGAGACCCCTACAAAGACACTCATGCGTAACCATGATTAGTGAAGCTAACCACACTAGGGAACGATGATTAGCTGACGTTTGCCAACAAGCTGTGTAGTCACCTCAAATACCACAACATATTTCATGTTTACAATGTTAAAAAATTATTACGCTTTATTGCCACTCAGTTTACCAAATGTAAACACCTAAAGATTAGTTGGTTTATGTAGCAAGATGGCATGTGTACATGTCCATTAAAAGCTAGTTAACAAGCGAGTTTCGTTCGATTAACTTTGGTAAAGTGTTTCTAAACGTTTAAAAAGGTCGGTTTTAACTAATTCATATATATTTTACTAAGTGTGAACGTGTAGACAGTCCTAAGACACTTAATAGTATCGTGAGCATTTCGTCCACAGCCTACAATGCATCCATTGTAATAAACGGGGAACAAACGATAGCGGTCGGGGTCGTGGAGTACCAGGCTGATCCTCAACTTAAATCAATCTCACAACTACCATGCGCCAGAGCCACAACGACTGTTGGTGGCGATGGCAACATTACACAGTCTTCGGCTGCGGGCACAGTGGTCGTTCAAATTCAGGTAGGGCATGCTTGTATTTGTGGATGTTTTAAAGGCTTAAGGTTGTAGCTATATACTAAATGGTACTTGTTTAAAGTTTGGATAAGTATGTTTCTTTTACATGTGCATTCACGCCCAGAATGTAATTCCGCTTGATACTTATTTGTAGGTGGTGTCTGCTTTATCATGTTTATTTATATCTAAAGCATTTTAATATCTAAACAACGAAAAAACTAATCTTTTGATACAAAAGCTTGCTATGAAACGAGCGTTGGTTCCATGTTAACTGGCCTATTGTTAACCAATGGCTGCAGCCTGCAGCTACAATACATAAACCAGACTTTTGTATGCCCCTATTGGCTTGCAACGGACGTAATTTGTAGAACAGCTATTGGAAAGCAGAACAGTACAAACTACATAGCACAAAAACCTTTATAAGTCTGCCTGTCAAATCCACTTAAAAAGTACATGCTGATTATTGATTGTAATTTAACCCTGAGCCGAAGCATTTCAAAGCTGCTCGCTGTAGTATGTATTGCATGTAATTTCTTGTAGATGTGTTTCTTTTAGATAAAACGTTGCGCTGTCCTGCTTTATATGCATAATCACAGTTTTAAATGTTTTCAGCAGGTTACATTGCCACGAATAAAATTTCGTGTAGTTTCGTTACCTAAAGCAAATTTCCTCATCATTTTGCTGCTAGCATTTTTAGGTTGCTTGTGTTTGCAGGGCACCGGATTTGATGACGTCAATTTAAAGAAAACAGACTATGACGTAGTTCTGATACTTTCCAGTACCGCTTCTATACCTTGTATTGTTTCGTTTATCGAGCCATCTTCGCTCTTCTGTCGTGCACAAGCGAATCATTTAAAGAAATACGAAAACAACAAAATCGGCATAAAGGTAATACCAATATACATGTTTTGTGTGCGATTTGTGCTTATTGAAACGTGGTAAGCGGTCGTCTACCAGGATGCTGAGGTTTCCTAAGCGAACGTCAGCAATGTTTGCAGCTCGTCTGTCTGCTTGCTCCTATTTTTTTGCCTCATTTTGTACTGCTGCCCTATTCGCTGCTAGTTTTATGCATCGGCGTTATACAAAACGTGGGGGCACGTTACCGTGAAACAGAAAAGGCGAAACGAATTCAAAGTTGGGTTTTTAGATCACGAGAGTGACCTTAAGTTACGATTTTACAATTGACTGTGATAGTTTAACGTTGACAACTTAAAGGCCACCTTTACCTAAAAGGTTGTCTGCTGGGGCTTGAGTCAAGCAGACAGGAGCCCATGCGTTAAGGATCCGCACGCCCAAATCGCGCGTTTAAACGCATCAGACCGTAAAATTTACGCTTACACAATCCAAGTTATGAAGCAGTTGCTAGGATATGATTCCAGGCAAATCTCTTTCAGTAAAATAGTCCCAAGTTTCCACCCTGTTCACGACCGTGTAAACTTAACGCACAATGCGATGGTTTGGACGTGTCGATTTGCCGTGTGGCTCGTTTTTAGCGCGTTGTGTCGGTTCGTGACCTGCATATCGTTAGCCCGACACGCCGACCAACACAATGCAAACTAAGTTTTTTCGACACCAAGCTCACCAATTGAGTTGAATAGATTAAACGTACCTACCTATATATGTGAAATCAGGCTTGCAAGAGGCCTTAGTCGGCCTTCCAAGCATTTCCATACACCTGTATATGTGATTTATTTTCAAGGTTACGTCTGGAAACTGGACGGACGAAGTTCCAAACGTACAGTACTGCAAAGGCACCGAGCAAATATTCATGTATATCCTTATTCCCGTCGCTGTGGTCCTGCTGGCTGTCATATTACTTCTGTTGGTCAGATATCGCGTTCAAAAGAAAAAGCAGAAAAGGGAAAGGAAAATGATTATGAGCAAACTTGATGACCTGGAAAACAAAACTAGGGAAACGGCCAGAAACGGTGAGTTATTTTAGTTCCTCCTACCAACTTTTTGCAAAAATACAAACCGATCTTATACGGTCGCTCATTACACTAATTTGCATCGTCTAATTTAGTTGAGTTGATTTGAGTTTATTTTGCTGGTGAAGAAATCGTAGCCACACAATTGCAATTGCACTAAAACAATCACTAAGCCGGAAATAGCTGCGCAACGTTAAAAAACGTTATGGAGCACTTACCTCATTCCAGGACAGTCTATTTTACTTGTCACCACATATAAACAAAGGTTGAAAATTAACGATTCAGCCAAGCAAAGCCGTACATGTCCGTATTCAGCTGACTTGGTAAAAGCGGTTAAAAAAAATAGTATTTCTGAAAGCTGAATTCTATTTTTGCAAGTTATAAAGTTTTGCAACGTGTTAACGTTAATTTGTCATAAAATTGATTGTCTTGTAACCCAGTGTTAACTTGTCAACTCCAACACCAATGTCCTACATTAACTCTAATCATACGACCACTGATTTAAGCAAAACATGCTTTACGACTGCAATACTTATTCCTACATTCTAGTTGGTTTGTGCTTTCCTTTGGGTGACATTTTGATTTTTTGTGCGTAATATTCGTCGTTTGGATCTTAAAATGTAGCACTAGTTTAATCCATTGAAAACAAAGTCAAGTTTTCCATTCTTCTAAAAAAAATTTCAAAAAAGCGTTTTTTCTGTAGCGTACTTCGAGCTACAGGTCGGCTACATGACCAACCTCACCGACAACCTATCGGATCGCATTACGTATTTGCCAACAGCATCTTATTTCACCCAAACCCTGTTCAACAAGACGACCGGCCATCCTGTACAGGATCGAACGGTACGTTGACCCTTATTTGGCCTTGATGTGCTGCAAGGAGCCTGACAGGTTGTACAGGTCGTAGCACACGTTTCCTATTTATATTTAGCCAGTGCTGCATCCCGCAATGTATTGCTATTACTGAATACCAGAGTCCGATCCTGCGGCGTATAATAAGAAAAAACAAAAAACTTCATACAATTTCGGTTTCGGTATGACAAGCACGAGTTTTATTATGAAAGTCATTGTTTTGTTGCTGTTATATTTATCACTCTTTGTAATCCTGTCATATTTGTACAACAATAGCAAAGTCAGCAGCAGGACCTGGAGGTCAGTTTATGAAATGAGGCTTTAAGAGATCCTGACCCAAAGCGATTATTTGCTTGTGGAAACCTTATGTGGCAGTCAACACACCAGATTGTTTAAACGGGAAATAGGTTTATCCCTGAAAACTTTGGTACAATGACAATGATTTCTAAGTTATCTTAACAGGGAGACACTAAAAACACTTGAAAAGCAAGCTTTAACGCTTGTTTGGATATGTTTGCTTACCGTATCTGTGTTTTGTACACTACTATTTTCGCCTTCAGGCATTGCAACGTGAATCTGTAAACACGATGGAGGCTCTGAACGACTGGCTGCATCTTTTAAAGAAAAGGGATTTTCTCATTACGTTTATTCGTACGTTGGAAGAGCAACGGAAGTTTACAGTGCAAGACAAGTACGTGTATATTTTCACTAACTCCAGTTTACAAATAATCTTCATCCAATAACATAAAATAATATTTTTTAATCACGGTGGAAGTAAGTACGCACAACCTAATATTAATAAAAGACATGATAAAGGAGCTGTATCCGCAACATTGGTACATGTAACCTATTTCTGTAAACACCTTTCAATTCTACAGAGGAAGTGTAGCATCGTACCTGGCAGCCTGTTTGCTCGCGGATCTTCCCTATTACACCAAGTATGTTCAAGGTTGTGTGTGCAGTCCTCACAAAACTTTTGTAAAACATTTGTTAATTTTGTGCAGAATTATGTTCGAACTCTTATCGCAACTTATTGAAAAACACGTTGCGAAAAATCCCAAACTGCTCTTAAGAAGGTAAGCACTGTATAATATAGGTCATAAAATTGTTGACCAGTTGTATTTTTTGTTTGTCTCCTTCCTGTTTAAGCCGAAAACGTGACATGTCAATAAACCCGGGAATTATTTGTTTGCTGCAAACGCAATGCATATTTGTATTGACTATTAAAATCATTCCAATGTGCAATATATAGTGCTGCTTTTTGCCCTTTGTGAATCTAGACACCAATCAACCACATGAATTAAACTGTAATTAAATTCCTAATTGTCGTAGATCGGAGTCGGTTGTGGAGAAAATGGTTTCCCACTGGTTGTCTATCACCCTGTATGACGAATGCATCATGGTATGTAGCCAGCTCGCTTTGGGATATTTTTAGCCACGTTAATTTACGTTGCATTGCCAGGAGAGCGCGGGGAAACCAATTTTTCTGCTCACCAAGGCGATTCACTATCTCGTGTCGAGCGCGCCGTGTGACGTCATCGCCAACAAAGCGATGAACAGTCTGAATGAGATGACGCTCCTTGGGTCGGAGATCTCGCATGAACCGGTGGTGCGTTCATTTGTTATGCTATCAATGCGAGCGGTGACGCAAATCGAGATGGATCGCCTTTTACGGCAGCAGCTCGGAAACAATGGGCCCACATACGGACGTTTATGTGTAGTTATGTTTCCATCGGTCTGATGTACATTTGTTTGTGGACACCGGGTTTTTTATCAGACGCCAACAGGAAATCCCCGAGGCCACACGCGGTTTACTGTTGGAAAATGCCCAGACCGCAAGACTTGTATAGAGCCACATTTGTCTTCATGTGGCCTTCAGACCAATAGCTCAGTTCTAGTTTTACTTTCAACATTCGCGTTTTTTACTTATCTTTGAAACTATATAGGCACTTTACATCACACAAAAATGAAATGCATTGTTTAAACAAGCTTTTTACCGAATCAGTTGCAATCATGGCAAAATGTTGGATTCGCTGAAACGTAGATGGAACAAACTAAATTAACATTTATTCATTTACGTCTTGTGTGGCAAGGACCAAAAATGTTAAGGGGCGCATATTGTTTTGTTTCAGATTTTGCATGCGTCAATTATCGATGCTACGTCAGATCGCGTCAGCTCGACTGTAGAAGTCAAAGTTGTGAACGTGGACACAATTACACAGGCTAAGACGAAAATCATTGAAGCTGTGTACAAAGATCGTCCCTACAGCGAATGTCCAAAGCCTGACGATCTGCAGTTTGGTTTGTTCACCATTTTCTGTTACACGTTTTTTTACGAACTTCAATATACAACTTTAAAATTAGTGATTTAGCGAACTTTTAAATTAATGACCATTTTTGCCTTTGTGCTATAGTAACGTATGTAGGGCTGACGAGACCCGGCGTCCTTAACTGCAACTTAGTTTTTTAAAGAGCCCCATTCAGTTTGCTGGTTTTTAACGCAATACAATATGATATCAATAACGACGTTTATAAGTTTTACTTCAGTGGGTGTATAAAAACTATTAGTTGACGTTTTTCAATGCAAAACAAAGAAGTAAGCGCATTTACTAAGTTATATCTAAGGTAGAATGTAAATTTTGTTTCTACATGTGTTTTAACCAACACTCATTCCTGTCCTTTACATTGTGTGCACGGAATATTTAAACCCTGATTAGCGGAATCACTTATGTTTACCGGAACTAGATTAGGCTAAGCGCAAACCCGGTGAACCCGCGTGACCCGATCTACGCAGAAATGTGCATGTAGTCATTCCTGAGCAATTTGTCGCAATCCACTTCTTTCCGATTGCAGAACTGCTGAGCTCTAACGACCGACGTGAAGGGATAATTTTGTCCGATGTCGATTCCACATCGGAAAAGGACGGCTATTACACCAAGCTTAATACCCTTAAGCATTACAACGTAAGCTCAAACCTAAGCCTATTGTTGATTCATTTAAATGCCAACATGGGCAATTTTAATTTCGTTTAATGCAATATATTCTGTTTAGACTAAAAAAATCCTTCAGCCCAACCAATCAGACGGTGTAACTGGCGGATGTTTCCTAAAAAAAACAAATTTAATAAAAAAATTGACGTGTCTAGTCGTATTTCTGGGTTAAGGCTATTTTAGGTCTTTGTTTGTGACGTTAAATTGCCCCAACTGTGTTCGGTTTGTAGCGTTAAGCGCCTATCTTATTAGCTGCAGTTAAAGACAGGGTTTTGATGCGTGTGTCCCTGTCAGCCTCTAACGGGTGACATGCCGCCTATGAGGCAAGAAACGTCGGCTTGTTATTAATTACAGCTGTCAATCACGCGATGGGTGGTGAAATCGAGATAATTAAATATCCGTGACGGGTGTTTTTCTTTTTGCGCAGGTTCCTAGCAACGCAATAGCTGTTCTCCGCCCGCCTGGTGACGAAATGCCAGGTAAGTTACGTTGGTGCATCTGTGCTAAATTGGGACTATTTTGTCGGGGGCGTGTTTTTCGTCCCGGTACTATTTAAAAGTTTGTGTCCCAACACGTCACTGTTAAAGATTAATATTTTAAGATTACCTGCACATAATGAAACAATCGTGTTTGTGTCGCAACCAATAGCTCTCCAAACAAAATGCAGTTTTAAAATAGCTTCAAAATCGCTGTGAAGCTTTTGTAGTCACTGAATCATAAAAACGGAAAACCAACTTATTTAGAAGAAAAAACTCAGCTCGAAACGTGTTTTTTCCAACTGCTGGTTATACTGACATGATGTTCATGGGTTGTTTTACAAAATAGCGTGGCGGTTTCATTGCCAAAGTTTCGTTTCCCGATACTTTTAACCGGGTGACCTCATGGTGACGTATAAACAGCTTTCATTGTTCGGTTTATGCTCTAAGATCTCGGGTGAACTCCTGCCTTACTGTTACCAATTGGCTTGCGTCACATCCAACCAGCTGACTAATTCGCTATGTCACATAAACAAATTGCTTACGCAGGTTTATGCTGGTACAATAGCAAGTCAGCCACCACTGACGTTGTAATTTATTTATTGTTTTGCCGTCAAAGATGACGAAAGCGAACGCGGAGGCTTCGAGCAGTTTCTCGACCGCAACTACAGTTTTGATATACATCTACCCGATAGCTCACGCAGTTAGTATTTTTAAAACCCCAGCCTTTTTGAATTGCATGCGATAGTTTGCTGCCATTAATGCGCAATCAATTCCAAATTGTGGTCAACGCCAAAAGGGAATTAATTTCGACCAATCGGAGTGCGACATAGATGGACATTTAACAATACAGTACATACGTATTGAATACCAATGAGTATAATTTAAGGTATGAGTGAAATGTTCCTACCCTAATCCATAACCCAGCATTTTCAACTGTCAGCATTTGATATTAGCCGAGCCAGTACAAGCTAAGTCAAACGATGGTTGGTCGAAATTTACCCCAGTGCAGATTTCATTTTAAAATGCTGGCGTTGGGCATCAGAGCTCACAACAGAGCAGAGGCATTGCGCAGCAGTTTCGCAATGATTTGGAGGCGTCGTGTGAACGGAATTGTCTCTCTGGCTGATTAGTTTCCTTCCAAACCAATGTAATGCACTGTAGACCTCTGCTGTGCCGCATATGCTGCGCTGACCCATGCACTTAATACAATATGTGTGTGGATAACTGCGTTTGACCGACAGGCGTTGAAGAGGCTGAAACTTCCGCCTGTGAGCATGTGCGAATCCTGTTTATATTACATTGTGAAGCATGCAAATGTGGCTAATCGCCAATCAATGCAAAATAGCGAATCGCAGTTGAAATTGCCGAATAATTGTCGCATGTGGAATTGAATAGATGTAGAACAAAGTTGTTCCAAATTGCTCGGATATGTGTCAATGTCACCATAATGCTCAATTGATGAACAGCACTTGCTTGTAGAAATGATGATTAGTTAAAGCTCATGCATCTAATCAATGGTATCGCAAACAATGTTTTAATTTGCAGCATCACAAGACTCGAAGTCGCCGTTGCTGACAAACGACAGAAGGACTTTGTATCATCTGGTAAGTAGCAATCCGCCTGCTTGTACCACGACCGTGCGTTGAAACTCGTATCGACCCGCGCAATGTCGACCCTCAGCCAAACCGCGCATTACAACAGTAATCAAGGAAATTGTTGGCTGACGCTAACTGTGCTGGTAGCCTCCATCAGGGATCAACATGGCACGTTGGGAAGGGGCCACTTTTCTAGGTTACAAAGTAACACTTCAAATAAAGCAGTATCTGCAAGCAATTCGATATTAAATAAAATCGTTGGGTGGCCATTAAAAAATCGATAGGCGGTTTCCTTGCCAGACGGCAGGCTGATGTTGTTGCTGTCCTGTTAGGGCACTCTAATTGCTTGATTGAAACAAATAAATCGACCTATCAATTACGACAGATTCATCCACGTGACGACGAATCAGCCAACGGGGGAATAGGTATGGACGAGGACTCTAGCAGCGGCAAAAAGGCCAACACTGTTATCGACAATCTGATGAAGCGGCCTTTCCAGGAAATGTATTTAACGCGGATGGTTCGTGCAAAGGTGGGTAATTACTTTTCATTCACGTGTTACCCTACCAAGCGTTTCTTTTTACGCTCAAATCTTTTGTTCACCAGACCACACTGCAAGAGTACGTCGACGGTGTCTTTAGCGCCATTTTGTGTCCAAAACCTTTGCCTAAGTCGGTGAGATATTTCTTCCAGTACTTGGATGCCGAAGCAGCAAAGCACAAAGTTAGCGACCCTGAAGTGATTCACATTTGGAAAACGAATAGGTAACAACCCAGAATAAACATGACCGACTGCGGAAGTATTGCAAACTCACCATAAACTAATGGCAAATGACTTAATGCACTTACTGGCAGGTAAACAAGCGGAAATTTGCTTAGTGTGAGTCAGCGCTGTTTGCGTCTATAATTAGGCGCAGACCCATTTCCTGATCAAATAAGCATTAAGGGTTCTGAAACTTTAAAATCAGTATCTATTTCATTCTTTTAGTCCATGTCTAGCTACTAGGAAATGATTCCCACTGTGGTTCGGTATCACGCCTCTTGCAGACTATGAAATATTTAAATTTGCACATTTTTCGACGCTTATATAATTTAGCAAGCAGTGATTAAACTGTTAAATCTACTTTGAATGTTATGTATTTTTATTGGTAACCCAATTTCCAAATTGACTTTGATATATCGCTGTTTTCACTTACATATCACATAGCATCAGCAAATGCGAACCAGTTCAAAAATATTTTACGTTTACGCAATAGAATTGATTTGAAATGATGTTCACATACAGCTTATTGCTGCGGTACTGGGTGAACGTGCTTAAGAATCCCGAGTTTATCTTCGACACAAACAAAACGGCGATCGTTGACACTTGCCTCAACGTGATTACACAGGCCTTCATGGATGCATGTACAACCAGCAACAGGAAACTGGGCCACGTAAGTTCTGATTCATTCTCACTTTTAGGTGTCTCCACCTTCAATAGCACCGCCAGCGGTATTGCAAAACATTTCTGCGAAGTGATTCGATTCAAAAAGCATGTGATGTTATAATGACAGCGCTTCGGTCAGCTTGTTCTTGTTCCGTGTTGGTGGACTCAACGCGTTGTTGCAACGATAGCCAGCATGACTGCTCCAAGCTATCCGGTTTCTGTTTACTGCTAAAAGCTTCGATCATGCTGTTCATGTCAGATTTTAACTTTCTGTTTAAAAAAAACTGTTTTCAAACGCACTAACAAGTATTGAAAATGCTTCAATACACGTCACTTTCCTTTTATACTAGCATCTGGGGTCACAAAATTCAGTCGATGACCAAACCTAATTTTGGGGTCGGTAAAAGTACTAGCCAAAACGATAACTGTTTTTTTCTCTTCTTAAAATTTGTCTGTAAGAGAAGAAAAACGTCGTAAAGAGTAATATTCTATTATTGTGCCGGTGATAAACAAAAAGTATTAAACCACATTGCGATATTGTTGCACTAATGTATAAAACAGATGTGTAAACCGTACGTTGTATAGACTGACATCGTTTGGTACATACAATCAACCTCTTCGCATTGAAAATAGACACACTTTATTTTATTTTTTGCGGTTCTGTAGGATTCTCCCTCGAACAAGCTTCTGTACGCAAAGGATGCCGAACATTACAAAGTGATGGTTAAAGAGTAAGTGTCCGCGGTTGCTTGTTACCCCATCTGACCTACTTCAACCAAACATATTTTTTTCAGATTTTTCGTTAACGTTTCCAACACCACGATTCTCACAGAAGAGGAAATGAACGATGCACTGCGCAAGCGTTCCACAGTAAGCAAAACTATTCCATTTACTGTCCCGTGACCAGCAACTGATAGTTAGAATGTAACCAAGTAAACAAAGCTTCCAAGTTGCTGGGCTTCCTACTGCAATATTTACAAGCAATATTTTTATAGACACAAGCAATATTTTTTGCACAAAGCTATAAGTGGCAGACGTTTTTTGTTTACCGTAATTAGGCCCGTTTACTTGTGCAACAAACAAGTTAACAACTGTCGAAATGCATTTTAGACGTTTTGGACATAGTAGAGATGCGTGAACTTTTACGCTAGTGTTTCTAGAAATTTGATCCTTTACACAACCGACATAACATTGCATGTTGACGAAAAAGCATAAAGCAGCGAAAATACTCAGCATGACCATATAGGTCTGTATTAAGAGCCAAAAACTAGCACTCGAATATCATTTCTGTTTGCAGGAGTACAGCGGTGAGCTAAACGAAATGGCCGCGGCACAAATGCTTGCTGCCTATCTCAAAAAGTATCGTGAGCAGGTAAACGAAAACACTGAATCTTGAGTTTGTGCAGGTCGTACATTTATTTAACTTTATATTGTGTCCACAGGTAACTGAGAGTCTGCGAGACAATGACAATGAACATTTTGCCAAGTCGGTGGAGGTGATATGTCAAAAACTGGGCGACAACAGTTGGTCTACCACCATGGTTTGACGACCGATCACATCGATTTAACTCAGGGAAGCCGTCACCGTGTTTGCCCTCCATCAGTCTTGGTTGACCCGTTGTCAAAACAATGAAATCCTGCGTTTGGACTGGCCACCACAGAATCACTGTGAGGGCATAGAATTTTGTTCCTTTATGCATTGCAGCGTACCCTTTTTTCCCGGTGTATTTGAAAGTCGAATATTTTGCAAGTGGCCTGGTTGTTTCACGTTTTTAACGTGTTGTTACAGCTTTTGTATTCTTTTTCATTACCTGTGTAGTTTTAACGTTTATCGGCCTTGCAAGTATCCTATTTTGCAGGTAAGTTTCCCATTCTTACTTTTTTGTGTCTATTTACAATGAAATTAATATGTTTTGTTCCAAGTATGTCTTAAATTTTTACTCTCGAATCTAAATGCAGACATTGCGTTCGTGTTTCCAGTTGTATTTTTTACTGTGTGACGCATTTTTGCAATATTTATGTGTCCTTTCCTCTGCCATCGTTTTTTTTGCAGCAAATATTACCAACAAGTGTAAAGTCATTAAAATATTTGTTTCATCTAAATTCTAAACAATTCTTTTGATATTTTTAAAGCAAACACATTTCTGTTTGAATTGTCGAATCAACTAGTGAAGAGCATAGAATTGGTATGAGTTGATGTGGGGTTATTGGAGGAAACGAAATGTCCACCTTAACCCTGACTTTTACATGCAGCCTCTGGCTGGTATTACATTTTTGTCAGAGACGTTTAGATGCCAAGCAATGATGGTTTTTGCATATTTATTGTTGTACGCCTTGCAATATCCTTTTCTAAGCCTTATTAAATGTGTTGTAGGAAGGCATGAAATAATAGAAAAATACGAAAACAAATGTTGCAACGGCAATTTTAATTTTTGTTGCGTAGTCAATGGGTTAACACATTAGCTATGGTTCGAAATCTCGCAGACAAACGATGCAGTAACATGGTTTTGCTGTTCTTCCCACAGCAAATCTAACGTGTTTATAATCTGCAAAGCGATGCGCCGCAAACTCCGTAACAGAATGTTCTGCTCCAAAAAAGTGCTGAATAAGCTCTCAGGCGATACGCTGTTTTAGAGGTGAACCCAAGCATGTAAGGGTTAGCGAAGAACGTCTGCAGCAACGACAGCGGTCCCGAAGCTTGACAAAACCGCCGAGTTCGCATTTTAGGATTTTGCAAAACGGCTGCAGTGCGACCTTAAGGTTTAGATTTACCGTTTTTTGTTCCAAAACTTATTTGCATTGATATTGCTGCAAGGATCAACCTTAGGTGACATTTAGAATGGGGTTAATTACCAAAACCGCGATTTCTGCGATTTTGTTAGTTTCCGTCTTGTCGTTGTGTCAGGCGAAAGATCGTGTGTATTTCCTCGCTATTAAAGAGATCATATGGGATTATGCACCTTCAGGAATGAACCTGCTGACCGGTAACAAGCTGGACTATGAAAAGTAAGTTTACAACAGCGAAATAACAACCTGTTTTCATTGGATGCGAATGTCGAATTTTTGCAGGGTACCTCGGATATACAGTAATATGTACATCGGGAAGAGGTATAAGAAAGCGGTATACAGACGTTACACGGATAAAACTTTCCAAACTGAAATACCTCACGACCCTAACCTTGGCTACATGGGACCAACAATACGATCTGAGGTATATACAAATCTATATTTTTTATTTGTTGTACGCTTTATTGTAACTTTTTGCCACATTACCATAAGGTTTCGGCCACAGTGTAAAACCGCTATTGGACTATGAGAGCTGAAACGTTAAACAAAAGAACGAAAAGTCAAGTCATCAATTCGCGGAATCTAGGACAAAGAACCAACACTGTGTTTTAATGTAGTTAGTTTTTAATGAGATTTCATACCACTGCGTGCCTCATTTAGGTTGACGATAGGATCATTATCCACTTGTTCAACAACGCGTCGAAGAATTACTCTGTCCACCCGCATGGAGTTTTCTACACAAAGTCCAACGAAGGGGCGAAGTATTTCGACAACAGCACAGAAGCTGGTGATGATTCTGTGCCCCCGGGTGGACATTACACATACGAGTGGGAGGTTCTGCCCGAGTGAGTGAAAGTTAAAGTCACCACATTTGATATTAGCAAGAAAATCCATGTAAAAATGGTATTAATCAAGACAAAAGTCAACAAAAGACAAACGTCATGCATCTCTTGAAACCAAACATAGTTTACCCAACCAAGGTTTTATTTTATAGCTACGGTCCTGCCAGGGATGACCCCAACTGTCTTACATGGATGTATCACTCCCACACTCACTCCCCAGTCGATATCAACTCTGGTTTGATCGGTGCCTTGCTTGTGTGCAGAAAAGGTAACAAAAGTTTCACAACCAAATAACCAAATAGATTCTTAATGAAATTCATGCTTGCTGCAGGTACATATCGAGAGGATGAAACGCGCACTGACGTGGATCATGAGTTTGTTGCTTTGTTCTTCATTGCCCATGAGCGAGAAACGTGGTATTTCTGGGAAAATCTCGAGGTAAAAAATTAAACAGCTTTCAAACGCAGGCAAACTCGAATTGACATCCGTTATTGTGTTGATAGATTTTCATGCCGGGACAGACTGTCGACATCAATGAGAGGTATTTTCAAAAGGGAAACAAGATGCACGCCATCAACGGCTACATATATAGTAATACGCCAGGCTACCAAGTTTGTCAAGGAGACACCATCAGTTGGCAAATGATGGGCATGGGGTCAAATCGGGACCTCCACCCAATTACCTTCCAGGGCCAAACGGTGAGCTCTGAAGGTTGTGGTGCATTGTTGCATGAGCATTTTTTACCAAGTGGTGTAAATACCTTCAGATGCTTCATCAACATCACCGCAAGGATGCTTTTATAATGATTCCAGCTACCTTGGCTACTGCAGTTATGAAGGCGGACAACCCTGGAGTATGGAGTATAGCCTGTAAACTATACAATCACTTTACAGGTAATATGCTTTGTTTTTACAAGATACAGCCAGCAGAACCTTCTTTGGTACGCTTAAACGTTTCCCCATTTCGTGACAGAGGGTATGATCGCGTTGCTGGAAGTGGACCCTGCTTGCAGAAAACCAACTTCGCCATTACCTGCCGAGAGCTTGACCGGTGCTCTCCGAGAATACTTTGTCGCTGCCGAGGAAGTTTTATGGGACTACGGACCAAACGAAGTGGACGGCTTTACCGGGGAAAGACTTACGGCTCCCGATTCGTAAGAAAATTACAAAAGCATTAAACTTAGAACTTACGCAACTGTGTGATATGTAGGTTAAACCAAAGGATCATTTTTGTTAAGATCGGTGAATAAGGTGACGCCATGCTTTCAACGGGTAAAAGAAGTAAAAAAAGAGGTAAAAGGACGTCTTGGGGCTTAAAAGAAAAGTTTATGTTTAGAGATTCAGCAACTTTTTTCGCGCGGGGCCCAGATCGGATCGGTGGAGTTTATAAAAAGGCGGTGTATCGCGGCTACACTAACGCCGAATTTAACGAGCCCAGTCCACGTTCCGACGACATGGGAATACTCGGACCAGTTATTGCGGCTGAAGTTGGCGATACTATAAAGATCGTGTTCAAAAACAAAGCCACACAAAACGTAAGTTACAATGTTACAGTTCTGTGTTCCTTTATTTTAAAGTGAGTTTAATTGACATCCCGATAGGTTTGACTTTATCAGACGTTAAACATAAACATTTCGCTCTAATTATTCAGGCGTTTAACATGGAACCGCACGGCGTGTATTTTTCTGAAGCCACTCCTGTTCTGCCTCAAATGAAGCACACTTACACTTGGTAAGTTTTTCTGACTACTTTTGTATACAGTTTTTACCAAATATTTCGTCTTTACCTCCAGGACCTTGCCGGACACGGTCTCGCCAGGTGAAAACGACCCCAACTGCATCGCATTTTTGTACACATCATCTGTAGAGTACATTTCCGACTCCAATGCTGGCCTGGCTGGTCCTATTCTGGTTTGCAAACGAGGTAAAAATTTTGCAACTTAAATACCGAAAGTGCTCCTAAGATATGGCAAGAATAAAAGGTTAGGTTATCATCAAACCCCGGATCATACATGGCAGCATTACACTTTGTCTTAGAACTATTTTCAAATAATCGTTGATGTCAGTTGTAATCGTTAACCAAACACACTTCGCGAATTAAATATTTGTTTTCATTGAATCTGATCAATTTCGATTACCACCCTCAACAAATATTTGTGATCTGCAGGAACGCTTACAAGTGAATTGGCAAAACGCAACAAGTTCGTACTGATGACTGTGTATGATGAAAACAGCAGTTGGTTTATCAAAGAAAACATAAAAGCTTTTACTCTTGATCCTTCATCCGTCAACAAAAAAAGTGGCGACTTCAAAGAATCCAATAACATGCATGGTAGGAGTTGTACAGTTGCCGACAATGTAAAACTGACATAAAGTTGCAAGTTGATTCAATCACTGTTTACTGTTATTTCTGATCACAGCCATCAATGGACGCATGTACGGAAACCTGGCAGACATAGAGTTGTGTACCGATGAGGACACCGTCATGCATCTGCTTGCTGTTGGCACTAAAGTGGATATCCATGCTTTTAAGTTTGATGGAATTAATATCAAAGTCAAGTAATTACTAATAATGAGCTTTCCGATAAAATTTGTTTTCGATTCACTTCGTTTCCGCTGAAGGTGCTGAACATGCATTATTGTAGAGAGTATTTGCAGTAGTCGGGTATAACAACTATTTGATATAGTCGTCAACTGAAACTATCCTTTTTGTTCAAGAATTTAAGAATAAAAAATATGAAGTTTGGCTTACTGCAGAAATCGGTCTAATCACCATTTTATATTTAGTGGCGTGAGCACAGGAGCGGTGAATTTATTTCCACACATGTCACAAACTATTATTGTTCGGCCTGAGTATGTTGGCTCAGGCATGATGTACTGCACACTCATCGACCATGTTGCATTTGGAATGACGGCGGTGTATAACGTATGCACAGAACTACATTTTTTGTATTAAGTTAAATCATTTGTGATATTGCCACGGTACAATGAAGTTTTCTTCAGAAACGCCCCGCTTACAAAAAATACCTGACAAAAAATACGTTCTGCAAGTTGCGTTATAATCCCGTACCTCGATGCATTGGATGGACTGATAATAGTTAAAGCGAATTTCACAGTGTTTCTGTGACATTTTATACGTTTTTTCACTGAGATATTTTTGAACACGTTGCTTTGTACCAGGCTAGGGAGTGCAACGCCAGATCAAGCGACGAAGCTGCGGCTCATGTTAATTCTGACGAACTTATAGTAGTTAGAAGATATTACATCGCTGCTGAGGAGGTAATGTGGGATTACTGTCCGTCCATGGTCAACATCGACAATGAATCTGTTGACATAGAGGGAAACCACGGATACGATCACGCCCACAGAGAACCGGGAAAAACTATTGGTGAGAATGTTTCTACGGCAAAAAAAGTCAAGGGTGAACAGTTCTTCTGATAACATTAAACGATTGGTGCAATGCTGAACGCAATGTTTCAAACACCGCGGACTAAAGCTTTACCTACACGTTATACTCTGGAGGCGATAAGTAGTTCGTAAAATGTATAAAAACGCAAACGAGTATTGTTCATGCAATTTCTTAACATATCCTTAACAAACCAAAGCAATTTTATGTTGACTTTCTTAGAGAACGGTTGGTTTCAAATGTCGTTTGAAAATAGGTGCCGTTTACAAGAAGGTGCTGTATTTCGAATATACTGACGAGACATTTACTGTCAAGAAGGCAAAAGCACCACACCTGGGTTTCCTTGGACCTGTTATCAAAGGCGAAGTTGGCGATACAATTATCGTAGGAAATTGGTTTCCGAATCCTGACATATAAAACTATTGTTGCATTGCTTTTTTGTCTTTAAGATAACGTTCCTTAACAAAGCAAATCGTGACTATAACATGCATCCATGGGGAGCGGTGGACCCGGATTCGTTTGAGTTAGACACAGAGGCAGTTAAACCTGGGCAACGAAAGGAATACACTTGGAGCGTACGTGAATACTAAATCATTACAGCTTCAAGCAGGCTAGTATGTTTAAGGTAACGTTTCTTCTTCAGATACCGCCATCGGCGGGACCGACCGGGGAGCAATCCAGTTGTTTGTCTTTTATATATCTCTCGATTGTAGATAGACCTGTTGACGCAACCGACGGATTAATGGGCCCACTTTTGGTGTGCAGGACCGGTACGTATTGAGAAACATAGTTAGACTAAAATCGTCCAATTTGCAAGCTTTATGTTTATTGTTTTTGTGCGAGGTGTCTTTTCTGTGGATTTAGCACTATGTTTTGTCTGGTCGGTTGACTATAAATGGTTTGGGGGCAGGTGGTATGCAGAGCGGCGACATAGATGAAGAGTTCTTTCTTCAGTTTCAAGTAGTAGATGAAAACCTCAGTCACTACATCGATGACAATATAGAAGAATTCATCGGTGTTGAGGGATTTGACAAGGAAAGCGGATCTTTTGTCGAAAGCAACAAAATGAAAGGTAGCAAGATATGGAGTATGCTGGCTAAACGTTTGACATAATTTGTTTTGCCCAAACTGTTTCTAAACTACTACTAATGTTTGACGCTGATTTTCGAACGGTGTGCATTTTGCATCTTGCTGTTGGTGTCTTCCTGCAGTTATTTGATTGTGAACTGATCGGCATGTTGAAATTTTTCAGCAATCAACGGTTATCTCTCTCATGTTGACGGATTAGTGATGCACAAAGACGACCACGTACGTTGGCATCTTATTGGCTGGGGCAATGAAAAGGATTATCATTCGATCCATTTCCACGCACACACATATGTTTCCATGTAGGCCGATGTCCAAGTACAATTTCCCCGTTTTTCCGTAAAAATAAGAACACTGTTTGTTTGTTGAATTTAGAACGGATGGAATTTATCGTGGTGATGTATTCGATGTGTTCCCTGGATTCTTCGGAACAGTCGAGATGCGAATGATAGCGACCGGTGATTGGTTGCTTCACTGTCACGTGTTTGATCACATGCACGGAGGAATGGAAACCACATACACCGTACTTGAAGACTCGAGCTCCAGTAAGTAAACAATTTGTAATTTGTCCGTTCATCTGCGGACCGTTTGCAGATAAATTACAGCTCCAAGTAAAAGTGTATGTTTGGAATATTTCTACAACACCAGGCCTATATCAAGCTAAACACTTAATTTTACTATAGTACCAAGGTTTATCAATGGCTTCGAGGTGTAAAGATTTTGTTTTAAAGTTTGCTATGAACAAAACAAACTTGATTGATTGCTAGTATCTGTTTTTTTTTCAGCGACTGACGCCGAGGAACCCCTTCTGCGTAGGTTTTGTGATGCGAGACAAGATGGTGAAAACTACATGCTAAGATGTAACAATATGGAGATCGCCACCATCGGGGATCTCTTTCCGTCCGTTAAGTGGAGGTTAGAAGCCATCGATGAAAACGATAACCACGTCGAGATTTTCTCCAGGAAAGTCACCACGCTTGATCTGAGCAACAACAGGTTGACTGAACGCCAAGCACGGAGGCTGCTTATCAAGTTTCCCAACCTTAGGGTTTTGAAACTTAATGGTAACCCAATCAGAAAGCTCAACAAGTATTTGATTATGCGCAACAAGATGTTGAAAACCCTGGTACTCCGAAACACGCCTTCCTTGAAACGCGTAACTAAAAATTTCTTGCAGGGTAAGACTGGTGAGCGTGACTTTGATCTGCTTGACTTTTCCAATAACCCTCAATTGCAGCCTGCCTGCCTCAGTCACTTGTTTATGAACATGAACAGATTTGTGGCCTGTCGCGATGCTTGATATGTTTTTGTTAGCTGTTGTTACTAACTTTGTCCAAAGTAGCACCTAACCATTAACCGCGTAAAACATGTTAGTTTATAAAAACGTTTACAAGACTGATTGGATGTCCATATCACATTAACACATCATTAGTTTTTAACTGTAAATTGGTGGCTTCCATGGTAATATTTTGATGACAAGGCAAGTACAATGTGTTCCCTTCGTCGCAGATATTCTATGTGCCTCTGTTTTTTTGTGCACAAAGTAAATAAAATGACCTCAGAATTTTATTCATGGTGTCTTCACAGCATCACATTCGTTTTACTGATGAATGGCCAAACATTGATATAAGACGCGCATGCGGAAAAACGCTTGATTAAGACACGTTGGGTAGAGTTTAGGGTTTCCAGACAAATCCAACAAATCAAAATTAAGGTCTAGGTTGTCTAAAACCAATGATTTCGAAACGTAAAACAGGTTTGAGTTCATCAAGTTTAGTCGCTTCAAACTTTTGTTGGCTGATATCAAATTTCCAATCACAAAATGAAGATCATTGTTACTCAAGTCAAGGGAATACAGATTCTCGAATTTGGACAAAATTTGGCGACTTTCATAATAGTTTAGCTGGTTGTTGCTTAAATCCAAATGCCACACATCTTCAGGAGAAATAGGAATTTCCGAGCCGTGTGTCAGTCGGACTTTGAGTATCATATTTTTCCCGAAGAGGTCACTTGCTTTCGTCAGTCCCATTCCATCGCAAAGGCATACATATTTTCCTCCAATCTTTTTCATGTCACACACGTCCCGATTTGTCGCGGAACGCCCCAACTTAGCTTGCGCAATGACTGCTGGAGTCTTTTCTATAACAAAAATCAAAAGTAGGTAAAAAATATCGAACATTAAGCCTAAATTCGTTTTTAACACCAAGAACAATTTTTCACACCACACAATAAACATGAAACTTAGATGAAAAGGTAAAAAAAAAACACTTGCGAGCCTACCTTTTTCCAGCACAGTGTAGGTTGTTTCCATTCCCCCCTGTATATGCTCAAACACGTGACAATGAACCAGCCATTTACCGACCGCTACCGTTTCCATGTCAACCGTGCCAAAGAACCCCGGGAAAACGTCATACACATCTGCGCGGTACGTTCCATCCGTTCTAAACATTTTACATTTTGTTCAGGAAAAACTTGACCGGGTAAATACATTCGCGGGGAGACGACTGCTGGTCTCAAGTCCTCTAGATCCGTTTATAACTAAAAAACCATCTTGCGAATGACAGGACATTTACGTGGGTCTAAAACGACCATTGTTGGCCAAGGAAAGGTTTCTGATAAGGTTTCCAATACTCACATGAGTCGGAACGTATGTGCATGGAAATGGACCGAGTGGTAATCTTTTTCGTTGCCCCAGCCAATTAAGTGCCACCGCACGATGTCGTCCTTGAGCATAGTCAATCCATCGACGTGAAATAAAAATCCGTTTATAGCTAAAATGTAAAAAAGGTTGTAAAAATTCCGCTGGTTATCTTTGGAACAAAGACATACTCTTCATTTTGTTGCTCTCAATGAACGCGGCATTTTTCTTGCTGAATTTCTCCGGGTCTGTACCGATATACCCTCGAATATTATCGTCCAAGTAATGGCTCATATTTTCGTCGACAATGTGAAACAGCAGAAAGAATTCATTGTCGATTTCCATGGTGTCGTACGAACCTTAGGAGACGGGGGTCAAAGTTCGTAACATGTTAGTTTTTTCGACTTTTCGTAAAATATTTACCTGGTTTGCAGACAACAAGGGGCCCTAGCAAACCATCAGCTGCATCAGCTGATCTGTCAACCGATGAAACATACACAAATGACAAACAGCTCGGTTGATTTCCGGTCGGTGAGGCTGATTCTGGGATCTGTAGGGAAGTGATTACACTGTAACATTATTTGCTGCTGAATTTATGTGAAACGACATATGGTCTGAATATTCACTAGAGAACAAACCGCATTTGTTTTTAGGCGAGTTAGAAAAAATAAATATAGTAATCGATACGTTTTTTCCAAAACTATTTGGTCTGAGTGACAAAAAATGCTGCTAAATATATTTTAAATTTATCCCCGGAACGAATTTCTTCAAAACAGTAATAAACTTTTTGTAATTTTTTTTACGTACTTTCCAGTTGTATAACTTTTTCTGACCCGGGGCTACTGAGTGATTCCCCAGCGTGTAGGACTCGGGATCATTTGCCCCCCATGGATGCATGTTGTATGGTCGGCCCGCTTTGTTCCAAAACAAAATCTGCAAGCAAATTCCACAGTAATTTGCAATCGTTTTTGTTTGGCTATCTGTAAAGTGAAGCGAAAACTTAACATACTCTTATTGTATCACCAACTTCACCCCTAATGACAGGGCCCAGTATCCCAAAATGATCCGGCTTCGGTTTCCTAACTGTGTAGGTGTCATCTGTGTACTCGAAGTACAACACTTTTTTGTACTTGGAACCTGCAACACGAAACAAGTATGAAACAACAGCAAATTTCAAACATATGTGTTTGTGTCACCTATGGTTTTTCCCGGCTGCCTATGCAAATGAATGTAGCCGTAATTTCCTTCCTCGTTCACAGATTGTCCTTTCGTGTTGACCCCGGAGGGATTGTAATCCCAGGTTACTTCTTCAGCCGCTATATAATATTGCCGAACAGTAGATTTATTAACTGTTTTGCTGCCTTCTTTATCAGAAGCACTGGAACTGTTGCAGTTTTTCGCCTTAAATGACACAACGGTTGGGTTTAATTGTCACGTCGAATTGCCGCCTATATGCTAAAGTAAACAAGGGTTCATGAACCCCTTGCAACAACGAACAATAAAGTAGGTGACGTTTTAATTTGCATGTTGAATTTTATGGGCTGCACCAACCCAAAGTAGGCAGCTCAACAGATAATCTGTAATTTCAAAACAATACGATGATATATAAAATTTTTCTACTTGTTTTTCTCTACCGTATAAATTGCGAAGAGGCCCGATTTAATATGATCCATTAAACTGCAGAAAACCAATCCTTTTCCGACTTCATCAGCTCGCACAGTTACAGTTTGGGATGTGTGAGCAAAAAGGTTGATTGCTCCAGAACTTACTCCACTGCAAAAAAATATGGCGGATATTAACTTAACAATGTGGTTAATAAGGATAATTTGAGATCGATTATGTACTTGATTTTAACGTTGATTCCGTCAAACTTGATGGCATGAATATCATATTTGGTGCCAACCGCTATTAGATGAAATATCGTGTCTTGGTCTGTACAGACCTCAAGACTGTTTAGGTTTCCAAAGGTTAGTCCGTTGATCGCTGTAACAAAACATTGGTTTTACTGCCACCCCGCCAGTATTTAACAACATAACCGAACTACGAAATTTTGTTAGCATATGAACCTACAACTAATAATCACAACTTACAATGCATCATGTTCGATTCGGTCGGTGGCTTTTTCGTTATATGTTTTGCCATAAACGCCTCCATATTTTCTTTAAAATACCAACTGTTTTGTTCCTCAAAGATTGTCACGAGAATATATTTGCGACGCTTTTGCATTTCCGATTTCAATGTGCCTGCAATAAACCAACCATTACAAATGTTTTTAACTGACTATAAACTTGTTAGAATTTTATATCTGTTCGCGAATAAACCTTTTTTGCAAACCACCAAAGGACCAACAAGGCCAGCGTTTGAATCTGCCACGTATTCCAGCGATGAGGTGTATAGATATGTAATGCAGTTGGGGTCGTTATCACCCGGAGACACAGAGTCGGGAAGAGTCCTTTCAAACATAACCACATTTCTGTTTTAAACATGCCTGCTGGGCATTTACATTTTCAAACATCGTAATTTACTGTGAACGACGTTTTAATTCCGAAACTTGCACGAATGTTCCAGTAATATTCCAGGAAAATGTTTTTTTTACAAAAATAACTTACCAGGTGTAAATGTGTTTTTGACCTGGGAGAACAGCGTTGGACTCGGTAAAGTACACTCCATGTGGTTCGAGATTGAACGCCTGCAGTTAAGTTTAGGGACTTTAGTCGGAAATACATTGGGCTTCACTATGATCACCGGGATATAAATAAACCTTGGCTTTACCGGGCACACGTGCTATACAAAATTTACATTTGTGGCTTTGCTTTGTATGTGTGTATTTGGAACCAACTTAATTTCCAATTCTCCTTTGTTAAACGTGTTGGGTGTTACTAAAGTAATGTGTATTTTTGTACAACATATACCAAGCCCCAAGACTGCCCTGACTCGAGGCATTGTTGCTATTTTAACTGTTTCTATATTGAACTACAAAAATTAAAATGGCCTTACACGCCCAATGACTTTGTTTGTTTAGGACTTTTGCTACTGTTTTGTGCATAAATACCTTCTTATGTATTTCTAAAATAGGATCGCCAAACATTCTTACGTGTTTTTCGGCCTTGTTTTTAAATATAACTTTGACAGTGTCGCCAACTTCGGCTACAATTGGCGGGCCGAGAATTCCCATGTCTGCACTCCGTTCGCTTTTAACGGTGAAGTTTCCGTCTGTGTAACCTCGGTAAACAGCCTTCTTGTAAACACCCCCGATAGCGCTTCCATCCGTTTTGAAGTAAGTGGAAGAATCACTACAAACACAAACATCGTTTTAACACCTGACTTCGAGCCAGATTTCGTTATCATTTAATGCAAAATAGTAATACGCAGCGTATACCTATTTGGCGGGAAAAATTCGTGGTTATTGATTGGCAAGCTTGGCACTTCCGGTAAACCCGCAAAATTTAAGTGGCAATGTTCTGAAGAGAATGACTAAAGTCCGCATGCCTCTAGCACAGTGTTTCACAAACCATGTGTCGTGATCGAAATGCAGGTCATCAAGACCTAACCGATGGGTCGCGAGCAAAGCTTGCTTGTAATAAGTTTTAGCTTAAAGTCGAGGGTACAAGTCTGTCACATTAACTCTCAGGTAAGTCTAAGTTTATATGTAAGTTTCTATTTGACCAGGATTTTTGCGAATTTGTGACTAAACCTTTACCAGTTTTCCATTCACTTTTATTTGGGTCGTTGTTGGAGATAGCTCAGGACACGATGTATGTCATGCCCTGAAAAGGTAATACTAAATCGAAAGAAAAAGGAAAGACTTTACCTGCCGTTGGCGTCAAGTCGTTGGCCGGTTAGTTGATTAACATTGCTCGGTGCATAATTCCACCATATCTCCTCAGCTGCTATAAAGTATTCACGAGTTTTCCCCGTCAAGCTGTCAGACGGAGGTGGGACATTTGGTTTTTGACACGTCGGGTCCACGTACATTAATGCTGACATTCCCTCTAAAATAAGATTTCTGTGTGTATTACGCGGAATAATATTTTAGTCTTAGCATGTTGTGACCAACACGTTTACCATCGTTTGACAGTCAAAATTATGGTGATCAAAAAAAGTGTTAGAATTATTTTCGGATGTTTTTGCGATTGTAGACTACACAACAGACCTGTGTAATGACTGTACAGCTTGCAGGCTATAATCCATCTTCCCGGGTTATCGGCTTTCATGATTGCTGTCGCAAACGTTGCTGGAATTGCGATCATCGAATCCATGCGATGATGGTGTTTCAAAACCTTAAAATCAAATGAGACGTAATTTTTTGTTTCATTTTTCGCAAGGGACTAATAGATGGATTCGATGAAATAACGTTAAACTTAAGCTAAAAGGTAAAATTTGAATTTTTTAAGTGCCAGTACGGTTATGGGTTACCTTAAGGAACATATTACTACCGCATTTTTCTCTGCCTTAATTACGGTCAATTTAGACAGGTAATATTTTGTACGTTTTGCTACAAACATTGCGACATTGATTTGCATGAAACCTGACCACTTATAGAGATTCATGCTAAAATAACAATCAGTTTTAGCGTTATAGGAAAACGGCATAGCCGACCCATCTTCTACCAGCTTGAAATAAACATGCTAGTTTTCGTTCCTACCGTTTGCCCTTGAAACTGAATTGGATGCAGATCTCGATTTGACCCCATGCCGATGATATGCCAGCTGATCGTGTCTCCCTGGCATACATCATAGCCTGGGGTGTTACCGAACATGAATCCATTTACTATGTGCATTTTGTTTCCCTTGACAAACAGCTTATCGTTGAGATCAAATCCTTCGCCAAGTCGGTTCATCTGTAAGTAACAAAGGTTCAGACAAAACTTGATTCAGTTTTGGTTTCGAAAGATTGCCGAAATGGGTTGGGCTTATAATGCGATAACCGCCGAGTTGCTTGCTGCACTACCGTTCATTGTTTAAGCCCTAATTTTATGTTAAATATTTGTAATTTTATCTTACTTTACATTGGAAAAATGCCACCAAGTTGCTAATGTTAACCTATGAGCCGATGCAAAACAACAACAAGTATACGAATGCATAGTAGTTTCACAGACCACTTGTTATTCTAATTGGTGACAAATTTGCTTACGAAAAGAAACGCATCGCAGTCTTTATACGCACCCGCATGTTTTCCCAAAAGTACGGGCTCTCCCGTTCGTGAGGTATAAAGAACATGGCAACGAATTCGTGGTCGACATCACTCCTAGTTTCGTCCTCTTTGTAAATTCCTATGACAAGGAAAACGTAAATTACACACGATGATTCATAGCCGAAATATAATTACATGTTTTCGTTGCCGAAAGGTCGTATACCTGGGTTGCAAACTATGATAGCACCGATTAGACCAGCATGCACATCGATCGTTGAGTCAGCGTGAGAATGATAAGCCCACGTTAAACAATTCGGATCGTCCGCAGTTGGCCCAAATCTGTAATCAACTATTTTTAAACCAAAGTTCCGATATCTATGCAAGCAACCCGACCAGGTATTACGGCTGTTATTTACTGAAGCTTTACCAAAAATGGCATTGTGAAAATTATTTTACATCGAATAAGAGTTTAAAGTTTCATGCAAGGAGACATACTCGGTACGAACTTCCCAAACATAAGTATTTCGTCCTCCAGGCGGAACGTTGTTGTCTGTCCTGCCTGTTGTGTTGTCAGCATAATTCGCACCTTCGTTGTTTTTGGTGTAAAACACTCCGTGCGGGTGGACTGAGTAGTTCCTTGAAGCGTTGTTGTAGAGGTGCACAATAATGCGGTCTCCAGTCTATAATAAAACCATCTTAGTATTTGAATCTTCATGACTAATAGCAGTTTGTTACTAAATGTATGTAGTGACCTCAGCTCTCATCGTAGGACCCATGAATCCTAAGTTAGGGTCGTGTGGTACTTCTGTTTCAAACGAGCTGTCCGTGTATCTTCTGTACACTGCCTTTTTGTATGTCTTCCCCATGAACATGTTGCTGTAGATATTCGCTATTCTGCAAAACGAAAAACCAGTTTTTTAACCCACTTTACAAGTTGTTCTTACTTTTCTTAACGGTTCTTACTTTTCATACGAGAGTCTGTTGCCTGTGATGACATTCAAATCAGAGGGGGCGTAATCCCACATGACTTCCTTAATTGCAAGAAAGTATGTTCTGTCTTTTGCTGCACAGCTTCCTGCAAGCACCGTCAACAGTGCAGTGTAAACAATTAACCCCATTTTATTCTACCGACCCAGCTTTAAAGAGACATTTTTACACGTTAGACAAAAATGCCTCACATACAAGTTTTACAAGATTTGACGTTACCCGTACAGCTCAACAGTTGCCTATTCGTACTAAGTCGATATTATCCTTGGCTAAATATCCGCTTATATATAATCTTTAATGCAAGTCTTCTCAACACTTTTTTTGTACCCTTGCGACACAATCC